>CM031380.1:1294538-1340195 GCA_018290095.1 Polypedilum vanderplanki
ATTTAAAGATATGCGCAATTTATGTGCCTTTACCCTAATGATTTTTAGATAAAAAAGCTTATAAAATAATTTTTTTGAAAAAATCAAATATTTTCGCCCTTCGCCCATAACAACTCTGATTATAAGTATATTTAAGGGCATTTCTTTGAATAAAAATTTCTATAAAAATCTCTCCTTTTTTAAATTTCTCTTCAAATACTTGTTTTTAATTATATCAGATGAGCTTAAACGATGTCAAATCAATACAGATAGCGATTGAGTTTACTTTTAGACTTCTAAAGTCTTTAATTTGTCTGAAAATTGATTTTCAAAAAAAGTTACTTAGGAACAAAAATTTGTTTTTCTTTCACTTTTTTGCAAAATTTAGCTTTATTTCTCACTAAAATCATTCAGATAACGGTTTTTAAGCAACTAAATTTACGCTTTATCTTATGTGTATGTTTATTTAGCGATTTATCAACGATTAATAGTAGAAAATGTGGTTACTTAGGAACATTTTTTTGTTTTTAGAGACTAAAGAAAGCGATTCTAAATTTTTAAAAACATAAGCAACGTTTCTTTTGCTTCAAGTCTAATACAATCTAGCATGTTATTCATTATTATTATGTTTATAAAGTTCATCTTTTTACTCAATTAGTTGCCTGTAACAATTTAATTATGAATAAATAGATAAATTCAGGGGGATATTCATTGCGGCAGATTGCAAAAAAACGGCAAAAATGGCAAATTTTGGCAAAAGTCACAAATGTTGTGTGTGACATGTGATGTAAACAAAAGAAATTTTTCTATTTTAGTTTTTTATCCATTTTCTTTGTTAATATTATAATTCAAAGTAGTAGAAATATTTAAAACAAACAATAGATGATTTTTTAACAAAATTTCTTAAACATATTTGCCGCAATGAATATTACCTGGGATGAATTTGAAGATTTGTTTATTAAAAATCTAAATTTCATAGCGTTTTTTTCGATTTTCGTTTATTCAGAGAATTGACCTTAAGAATCCTTTAATTTGTCAATTATTTAAATCTACAGATAAAAACAAATACATAAAAATTTCGATAGATTTTTGAAAAAATCGTTGCCTGAATTATCTGATTTTTTACGTGCTTTAACTGAACGAGGTATTTTAAACTTTAGCATAAAATTAAAATTGAAAAAATTAAAATAAAAATTTTCTTTTATAAATGTTTTGCTTTACTTGTTTATTAAAGTTCTCAACCCTATATTATAAAATTAATCTATTTCTATCAGAACATAAATAAATAAATCAGCAACCAAAATAAGGAAATGAAATTTCAAACCACACAGCTGAATTCAATTCACATCGATATTTTTTATTAAGCAGTACTAAATCATCATCGCACTTAAACCATAAAATGATGACAGTCTGATCAGATTACAGACAGATGGAGAAAAGGCAATTCATTGCAGATGTAATCATCGATATCGTAAATTTGCAATTTATATCCACACATATATAGAGAGTAGGAGTAATTCGAGTATTTATTTCATCATAACAATAACAACAACATTCCATGAGTATGTGAAATTACTTTGCTGGATGTTGTGGTAAAAAACATAAATAATGAAGGTATTTTGTGCATTCATAGACGATTTCAAAACTATGCACAGCTCATATATGCTCGTATCTTTTCAAAAGAGAAAGACTTTAATTTAGAATTCAATGCATGCATTACTGAATGGGAAAATTTTTGTTTGAGCAAAAATATTTTTTGATTACTTTTCTCTAAAAAAAATTTATTTGTCTAATTGAAATTAGAGAGAGAAAAATCATATATGAATTGATAAAAAATTCAATTTATTTTATCCCCATTACATGAATGCCCGATATGATGCATAGACCAAAATCGAGATAGAAAGCATAAAAAAAATTTTATATTTTAAAAATTCAATATTACTGAAATACTTGTGGAATAGAAATAAGTTAAAAAAATTCATTTATTCAATTTATTGAATGACAGCAAAAATCATGTTTCCTTTCTCTCTCAAATTCGAATAAAATTTTCATCCTTTTTTTTCGTATATCGAAAAAAATTGTAAACTAGTTCGAGTAAATCGATAGCTATTCAATTCATTTTTTCAAGAGAAAGAGAAAATTGTTTTTATTGAATAGCCAGTACTTATGAAAAGTGCATACATGAGCATTTGAGTATCTCTATTCCAATGTATGCATGTTTGTTATGTTCAATTTATAGGGAGCGAGAAAATAAATTTGCTTTAAAAATGTCGAATAAGTGAAATTCCCTTGAATATCAAATTTAAAGATTAAAAACAAATCAAAAAATTCATTATATTTTGAATATAGGATAAAGATCGACAAGGAAAAAAAAGAAATAAATTGAAAATTGAGAAAATTTCTCATTTTTATTAAAAATCAATTTGATGTTTTACCAATTTATTGTTATTGTATAGTGAATAATTTTCATTGTTCCGAAAGAGGTGAATTTCTACTTCTATTATATTTTCCATAATGTATTCACCAAGAGAGATAAGAAGTAAAGAATATTGAACATGCAAAGCTTCTTAAAATTGGAATATTTTTTCTTCAAATTGTGCTGCTTTCCAACACATACACTATATGTAGGAAAGCCGCAACAAAATAAGTAACCACATAAAATGAAATGAATTCGATTTTCTCTCTTTTTATTCTTCTGTCCCAAACTTCTTTCTCTATCTAAGAGTGTAGAATTTACATTTTAAGCATTTGCATAATTTATTCAAATTATCATTCAGTAATCTCGTTTTCCTTCTTCCTTTCAACCTTAAGCCCTTCCTGCTTCTGTCCGTCACCTTTCTCTGTCTCCTACGCTCGTTTGCTTGCTTTCAACCACTTTTTTACGGTGTAATAACACACCTTTCCTGATTCACAATTTTATTTTCCATTTTATATATCTATTTTTTGCACAACCCTCAGAAAATAATTGAAAATGAAAATATTTTTCCCCATCTGCCTCGCCTCCCTTTCTGCTTATTGCTTTAATTTTCATGCTTTGATGTTTCTTCTGCTCTTCCTTTACCACCAACCGAGTGTGTGTTTTCGTTTTTTGGTGTTTATGTCTATTTGGTTAATTATCTCATTAAAACACATTCTGCTTTTTTGCCTTTATTTTCCTTTCGAAAAATTAAGTAGGTTTTAGGTTTTTATCATCATTACAACTTGTAATTTTTAATTTGTAAGAAAAAAAAATATTTTATTTAACAATCTGTGTCATCATCAACAGTAATTAAGATTCATTTATTATTATAGCAAAGCTTTAACTGTAAAAATCACGAAAGAAGCCTTCTTAGTAAAACAGAGAAAATTTTCTCCCTTTCACATTTAACCGCACATACTACAACTAACTGTTTTCACTCGTATTGCTTTTCCGCAAGAGTGTATGAATTATCCATAATTATCAGATTCAAGATAAAGTGTGTAATTGATGGCATTTAATGTAGTTACTACACTTATGCATGAATACATGTATTTGTTAAAGTGTAGTTGAAAATAGGACATACATGCATTGTTATATATTCTCTCTTTAATGTACTTGAAAATAAATGATAATAGTATAGAGAAGGAAGAGTCGATAATCATAGATTTTAATTACATTACACGGTCGACAAAACACAGCAATGGCATCAACAGCAGAAGCAAAATGTAATCGTGTGTAGTCATGCAGTTATGTTGTTAATGATGTAAACTATTGAGATGCTGACTTGTACTATCATAGCTCTATGGAATAGAAATGTCTCAATAAATGACAATTTAACGTTATGACTTTTTCCGTTCTTTTCAGTTTGCTCGTTTATTTTGTTTGTTGAAATGGAAAGAGGAAAAGAATTTTTTTTGGTATGTGCAAGGTTTGGATAAAGGTGAAATTTTTAATCGATTAACTTTGTAAATCAGTAGTTTTATATCAAAAGAATAAAATAGGAAGTATGATAAGCAAAATCATATATGAAGAGGGTAAAAAATGTAACAATGGCAATAAAAAATAACAATAATGATTAAAGTAGAAGAAGAAAGAGTCACATATAGATTTTATCACTGCTCTGTAACGATATTAATAGACATAATAAAAGAAAGTGGATATAACAACAACAATACAATACAATTGCATGCTCTTTGATGATGATATTTTTTCTTGTTAACAATGACAGAGTTTCTATTAAATAATAAAAATTTACATATTTTTCACATGCCTCATCATATATATATATATGTCTACTATTATATACAGATTATGGTTGGTAGAGAAAAGGAAAAAGCACTTGAGCACTGCACGCTACATTGATCTTTCACAAAAGAAAAATTCCCATCGAAATTCCATCAATAAAGAAGAGAGATACTTATTTTCGATGAATATAAAGTAGAAAATGGATATATATGTTTTTAAATGAAAGCCTCTCTACTACTACTACTACTTATGTAAAAATCAGAAAAAGAAGGTTAATGTAGGGACGGAAAATTGAATTTTTCACTCATATATAAAGTGGCTTTCATTTCTATTGTCATCGTTATAATCCAAAAGGGAAAAAAAGAACATCGATTTAAGTGAAAAATTTGTGTCATACTTTTTTCTTAAAGGAAATATTTGGAATTTCATTCATAATTGATTAGAGAGAAAAAATAAAATTCAATTTTTCCAACTAATTGCATTATTTTTATTGTTTTTTTGCAAAATATTTTTATGTGTTTTTATTTATAACCATTATAAATCTACCGTCTCTTTTGCCATAATCCTTTTAGATATTTTTTTTTGTTATTCAGGCTCATAGCAATGAATCATAATTTTTTGTGTATACATGCAAAGGAAGGAGAGAAAAATGCGGCCTTTTATGTCGCTCAATGCCTTGTTATATGTTGAATAACAAATTGCTCTTATTATGTGAGGCCACGCTGTTGTATGTAATGTAAATAGAAATATCTCACAGCTACAGTCGATACAGGGCAAAATAGTAAGAGCATCAATTTCTCTTTCAGATTTAATGTAAAAGATAATATTGCAAGTCACTGCCTCGCTAGAAACTACCAAAAAAAACTGTTACCATTTTTATTATATTTTTTTATGTGCGTATATATGTGCGTAGTATTAGGTACAGATGATGATGTACATTAGAAATGAAATAACTTTATTATATTCAATATTATTCTATGCGGGTGGTAGCACACAGAAAAAAGATAGAATGAAAAATCCTTGCCTATATCGTTTGTAAGAATATGAACTTGTTTATGAATCACAGACCATGCAGAGTCAAATACAGAATAAGAAAGATATGGAAACCTCATCATCATTTTCTTTCTTTTTCATGAAAAATACATTAATCATCTCTGTCTTTCCTTGCTTACATTTAATAAAGTTTGAGATAAGAGCGGATAAAAGTCGCAACTGTGCTCGCCTCTCTTTCTTATATGAAAATTCTTCAAGTTTTTTGTTTTCCTTCAATTTAATAAACAAATAATCATAAAGCATTTATCCTCATATCTCAGTCAGACAAATAAAAAAAAAACAGAAATATACACACACACACACGAAACAATTTTGGCATTAAGTTAGACATAAAATCCATCTTCTCAGAAATTTTTTTATTTTCAGCATTTAAGCTGGCTTTAGTTTTTCTTATTCTTTCATTCGCATATACAAACAATTTTTATTTTGCCTTTATCATTTTGTGAAATTGTAACAAGGGATTCTATAGCCTAGCATCTGGCAGAAAAAGAAGCAGCAGCAGCGAACAGTACAACAAGAAAATCCAATTTAAGAGGAAGCGGTAAGGATAAAAATGCGAATATCATTGTGTATATATTTACATGCAAAAGGGATTGCGAGCCGCAAGAAAAAGAGGTGACTTCTTATCGTCTTATGCATCTCATCTCAATTGTTGTTTACTCATGGGCATGGCATGAATGCAGAATTGTTTTTTCTTTCGAAATTAATAATATTAAAAATAATCATTTATCTCTTTGCAGCTGGAGATATTTTTGTTTACTCTATGTAAAAGGTAGGAAAGTGAATTTATGCGTAAATTTACTTAAACGGCAAACAATCTCTTTCAAGAGGGCCTCTCTCTGTCTTGAAAGAGGGACAACTGAATGAACAAAAAAATGATAAGGCAAAAATACCATTTTTCATTTCTCTAATTCAGCTCGACTCGGTCTCGCACACACAATTTATATTAAATGACTCACCTTTTCATTAAAGTCAAAAGTTGCTGTTGTTATTTATAACTCTCTGAAGTAGGTAAGGTAGACTGTTGCTGTTGTTGATGCTGTTTAGAAGAAAAGAGATTTTGATGATGAACTGCTTCCATTGTTTTCTCATTTACTCATCTCAGTGTCATAAATTATCCCCTCATTAGCTGCTTCTCGCCTGCTTCACGATAATCAGCTTTCACTCGTCTATTGTTTGTTTTGAAATTAGTTTTCGTTATCTCTAAAGCCTCAGAGAGAAGGAAAAAAATTCTTTTTGTCTTGTTTTTGACTTCCTTTCCTTTTTTCTCTTTCCTTTAACCATCACCACCCTCATCATCAAACATTCTTTTGCATGCTCCTTCATCATCATCATCATCTTTGTTACTTTGTTGAATAAATTTTGCTTCTTTGCTTCTCGCGTTGTCTTTTTCGCTATTACTGTTGTATTTTTCTTTCCTTTGCTAGCATTATTATGTGCCATATTATTATGCGGTTGTATATCTTTTTATGTGAAAATATTATTCTACCAACAAAAACAACAATCTCAATATATATCTTTTTTTTTCTGTATATGTGTAAAGATATTTTCTTACTTATTTGTGAATAAAAACCAGAAAGAAATGATTAGAAACTAACACCTTTATTTTATAATTGAAAAACGAATAAGTTTTCAAAATTTATTGACAAAATTTTAATTTGTTTACATTGAAAATTTTTACTTTCGTTAAAAAATTGCATCAAAATATTTTAACGAAACAAGGAAAATTTTATTTTCGATATAGATTTTTAAAAATTTTGATTTATTTTAAACTTTATCTTCTTGGCTTTCTAACTGGGAACAGATTTCTTTTTAGTTTTCATTTTATTTCTTTTATAAAGCTTATATCAAAATCTTTACTTTTTTCTTTCAAAAAATGTCTGTATTCTTTTAGTATTGTCTTCTTCTTTTTTTTCTGGCGCTACTACATGTGTGTGTATCATCGATGACACTTTTTTTTCTCATCCAAATACAGAGAGAAAAATCTTTTTATTATTTTATCTTTTTCAATTTTTCATTTTTTTGTTGTTTATACTTTTTGGCTTGAGATCATCTCTCTTACTCCTCATAAATAAATATACATGCATAAGGGCATGTGTGTGTGTTTGTATCATGTCAAATGATGTGAGTAGATATTTTATGTATGCGGAATGGCAAATAAATATGAAAATTTTCTTACTTCTTCCTCTTCCTCTCTCTTGCTTGCTTGCTGTTGATTTTTCTCTCTTTTTTCAGTTCATATCAGTGTGACTTGATTTGTTGTTTTGCTTCTCTTTCATAATATGATTTTATTTGTGGTACAGATTTCTTTAACTAAATAAGTATATGCATGATAAATGTGCGTTCGTGTGTGTCAACAAGAAGAGCAAAAAGAAAAATTTGTTTTGTATGAATAATTTGCGTAAAGAAAAAAGAAAAAAAACTTTTTATGATTCTTCTTAGAAATTTGAATATTTTTATGTAAATATTTTCTGACTGTTGACATTGTTAAGAGTTTTTGTGTATGTTATCTAACTTTCTAACTTTACATATTTTCAAATGTAATTTTGTGTGAATAATTTCTTAAAGCTCTTAAATTTTTAAGGTTTTTAGAAATATAAGGTCTGTCAGAAATAAAACAAAAAACCTCAAAAATTTTGTGTCAAAAACTTGCAAGGTCCTGCTGAAAAGATTCAAATAATTGAAAAAGTTGAAAATGTGAAAAACTTTCTTCATCTTTTCCACTTTTATGAGAATTAAAATAAAAAAAAAACTTTTCTGCATCACATAGCAGCAGCTATTTATCCTGTCAGTACACAAATAAACTCTCAGAAAAATGCAAGAAGAAAAACTTTAAAAAGCATAAAAAAACTTTTCTTTTTAATAGCTTTCAAGTATCTAACAACAATAGTGGCCCGTAAAATGAAATGTTTATTGAGCTTTAAAAACACATACAACGAAGTTTAACTTCCTTCTTTTTACAATATACATTTTTTTATTTGCGCTTTGGGTGGTGAACGGTGCTAATAAAAAACGCCAGTATATTGCTGCAAAGTTTACAATACTTAAAAAATAATTTTTCTTTCTTTTTTTGCCTTTTTTACGATCCGAAAAATGTTTTGTATTGATTTAAGTTTTTTAGTCTCTTTTTTCTACAGTCACAACCACCACGTTGTATTTTGTTCCGCTTGAAAATTTCTTTCCTTTTGCTTTCCTTCTTTTATTATTAAAAAAACGACGACGAATTAATTTTGCATGTTTATTTATTTATTTTCTTTCTTACTCTGCATTTTTTGTGCCTTCTTTTTTGTCCCTGTGTGTTTTTTATTATGATGACAGAGACAGAAAAAAAGCTCTTAAAATATACTTTTTCAATTTCCCTTCTGTGAACAAATCTCATATTTATTTTGTATATATACAACTCTCCAAGAGAGAAAGAAAAATAATATAATTTGAATAATTTAATAGAATGAGGGTGAGCGAAACAGCATGTCTCTCTATGCAAAGAACGAGAGTAAAGGTCTGTGGTGAATTGCAAATGAGGATCATTGACATTTAATTATTGAAAAAATCTTTTAGAGCTTAGAAATTGAGAACAGATGATTTCATAAAAATATTGTAAAGGTAAAAATCAAAAAACCGTATAAAGAATAATGATAAAAATTCAAAAATAATTGAGATTTAATAGAATTTAAATTAATACAAGAAAGGTTTTTGATTTTGGTAATGAAATGAAACAAACCCGTACAAACTAAAATCATATTACTTTCTGATTGTTTCCTTAAAGCATGTACTCAGTAAATATTTTAGGAAAAAAATAAACTCTTGAATTAATTAATTTAATTTACAAAATACTATTTTTAAGAACTTGTGAAATAATAATCCGAAATATCATAAGTTTAAGATTTCAAGTAAATATAAAAATACGTTTCAAAGAAATTTATAAAACATAAAAATTTAAAGTCGTTTAAGTTTTCAACTAAAAATAAAACTCAAGCTAAATTGAAAATTCTAGACTTTTTATTTTCAGGAATATTTCCGGGAATTCCTGGGAAATTTTAAAAAAAAATTACAAAATTTTGTGAAAGTTAAATTTTTTTTAAATATTTTCTCATATAATGATCATAAACAAATTAAAATGTTAAATGTTAAAATTAAGCGGTTTTAGCAAAATTTTTCAAAAAATATTTTTACTTCAAATCATGAAATCAATAAAATTTTCAATAGTACTTGTTAAAATTACGTTAAATATGTAAATTTGGATATTATTAACCAGTTTTTTGAATTTTTTTTGGCTGTTTTCATAGTATTTTTATCCAATTCCCGTTCCCGGGAATTCCCGAAAAAAACTCATTCCCGTTCCCGATTCCCGGAATTTTCAATTCCCGGGGATAGGAAAAAGTCTTCAAAATTCTGAAAAGTATTTATGAACTTTAAAATGATTAATTTTTGTTTTCATGATAAAAGTCAAGCTTCAATCAAGTTATTTAAATGTCAAGTCAACTTGAATTGAATAATCACTTATTGTTAAGCTCAAAATGATTGGTATAAAAATATCATTGACTCTTATTTTAAAGTTTCAAATTATTTTAAACAAAATCATAATAAGTTTCAAAAGATTCCATAAAAAATATTTTTTGTACTCGAAATAACTTCTCATTTAAAACACTTAATTGAGCAAAAGTTCTTTATTTTAGCAATTAAAATTATGGTTCGCACTTGCCCGCCGACAAGTCAAGTGTCGGCGCCGACAATTGTCAAGTAGTAATTCAAGTTGATTTACTTAAAAATGTCTCTAATTCATTCAGATAAAATTTAATTTGGTCAAAATTTTAGTAAATTGAAGAATCATTGATTTTCACATAATTTTACCAAAATTTGAACCAAAATAAACTTCATCTGAATGAATTAGAGACATTTTTGAGTAAATCAACTTGAATTTCTACTTGACAATTGTCGGCGCCGACACTTGACTTGTCGGCGGGCAAGTGCGAACCATAATTAAAATTAATTACATTTTGGTAAATTTTAAACTACAATTTAAAAGAATACAAATGAAAAAAAGGACAAATAAAAGTAAGAAAATATTCTATTATTTTTTGAAATTTCCATTTTTAATGTTCATCTCATAAAAAGTAGTAAATTAAAAATCACAATAAAGCTGAAATTGTGTGGAGGCAATTTTCATTTTCATAATCTTTTAAATGCCTTCAAAGGAATACTACAAGCAGCACATTAAAACTTCATTTCTTCCAAAAATTATTTCTCCACGAGGGCAATTAAAAATGAAAGCACTAAAGAGAGAAACATTTTTAGCAGAGGCAATAATTTCATGAAAATCACAGTAATAGGGAGTAATTAAAATTGAAGGTTTATGATTTCTACTTTATCTTATTAATAAAATCTCGTAAAAAACCCAATTTCCATCCCTTGAACTATTATTGCACAATATTTTATTGTACATGTCATTAAATGGTCCCAAAATGTAGGCGAGTCCGAAAAAATTCAATCACTGAAAAAGAGACTGAAGTTAAAGTGTTGTTTTTGTTGTTGCTGTGTGTCAGACTTAAATTTATAGGATTGTGGCACGGTATATTGTAAATTAATGGTTAAAGCCAATAAAAATCTTTTATTTTTCTTTCTATGTATTTTGAGTTTTAGGGTGAGTTGAGTAGGTAAATGAATTATGTTAAATGAAACAAACCGCACTTTTATTTTTACTTCATCAACTCATCATCAAATTCACACACACGCGACACATTTCAATTTCTTTACTTATCACTTTTTTTTCTTTTATCATCACTGACAGTCGACATTTTTCTCACAACTTCTTTCTATCTCATTCTCTTGTCATTGACAAAGATTTCTTATTTTAATAATTTTACACTTCTTCTTTTTTTGTTCCTCTCAGAATTTTAAAAATAGCTATCAAAAAAAAAGTTTTTCTTTTCTCTCATACTGTCTCCGTTTTAGAGAAAACCACCGACTCATTCAACGATTTTTGCAAGACTAAGCCCAGGCTAAAGCAAAAATTACAACCGAGATGTTTTCCTTTTGATAATAGCAGAGAAAGAAAAAAATATACACGAGTGGAGTATATAGAGCCTGAGCGATATGTACAAGTCACTTTCTTTTTTATACTCTGCTCTGATGTCGTGAAATTTTTGGGAGAGAGAAAGAGAATGAGCGAGGAAAAAAAGGAGAAAATGCTTGGAGAAGAATACAAAAAATTGCTCACATTCGGCAAAAATATTTTTTAGAGAAAGTCGGTGGGAATTGACTGGCACAACACTACACATTTTTTTCCTATATTTGGGGTGAATACATGCGAAATAGAAGGAGATAGCAGTCGTTCGGATGTGCACTGTTGTATCTCTCCAGACTCAAACTTGATAGTTGCGAAAGCAAGCACCAAAATTGCAATAATTTTTCTTTTCTTTTCCGGCATGAGTCGTCGTCGGCTGATAATGTTGAGAGAGAGAAACGAAATTTTCTCTCATAAAATCATTTAATCCGAACACATTCGTGCTTTTTCATTTACGCATGTCCAAATATACAAGTCCGTAAGAGAGCGAGGTAAAATAAGGGGAACAGATAGATTTTTAAATGTGAACTCATAATATAAAGTTCGTTAACTTAAACTTTCATGTATACATCGTTTCTTGCTTACATAAGTTTATTTCCTACTATTTTGTAAATTGAAACATTTTTAGTCAATTAATATGATTGAAATTAAATGCAATCTAGAAAAAATCTTTTTCCCTTAATTTACCTAAAAACTCTTTTTAAAAGGAGCTTCCACTCTATTTTCTTCCTTTCTCTCATTAACTTCATACCCTTTTCTTAAAAAACTCTCAAAAGGATGCGAAATTATACTAATTAAATAGCTCGCGGACAGCACTTTGTATCCGTTCACTCATCTTCCTTTTTCTTCTTCTTTTTCTGTTAATTTTAAATATAATGAAAAGAAATGTCTTATAGAGAAATATACGGAAAGAATCTTGTTCAATTGAAGTTTAAAATTAAAACTGAGACTTTTTACTTGTTCTTTTTTTGTACTTAGCGCTTTTTTAGATTATTAGGTAATGAATTAAATATTCTTTGAATTTCAATTATATTCATTTAAGAAGTGTAATGAGACACGTTGAAAAATTTCAATAATTCTCTTTCTAAATTTACCATTACGAGAGAAAAATATACAAATATTAATGCTTGAATAACCCTAGGATTTTAATTTATTCAAAAAAAATTCAAAGTTTAAAAGTAATTCAATTGATGTTTTTAATACAAATATTTTTAAAAGGCTGCTTAACTACTCTCTAAAGTTAAATGTGGTTTTAGATCTATATTTCAAACAAAACTAGGTTATTATGTAATAATTACTCTATATTAAGTGTTCAGTATGTAAAAAGTGTTTTGTAATTTTTCAATAATTTAAAATAAATTAAACTTTCATTCAATGAACTTTTGATTCTTTAAGAAGTCAAGATATTAAAGTTTTAAAAATTGTTGAAAGAAGATCTTAAAATTATTGTATGCATTACTACCTTGACAGAACAAAAAGTCAATTTTCTTTTTTTTCTTGCAATGTAAATTTAATGAGTCGTTATTTCAATCAGCAAAGTAAGTAAATGAATGTAAAAAGAGATAAGAAATTGCCTATGCATCCATCGTGTCTTGAAATATAAAAAAAGTATAAAAACTGTAAGGACATTTAAGCGAATTTTCATATCTTCATTACAGAGATTTATTATGAACAATCGCAAAGCATTTTGCGTTATAAAAAAAGGGATGATGATGAGAAAGAAATAAAAAAGAAAAAAAATCTTCAATAAACAATAAAAGACATTAATCAAAATTTATTGACGAGAATAAAATAGACGAGAAATGAAAATAAAAAAACATACAAAAAAATAACATATTTTTCTCGTCTATATTTCATTGTTCTTAGAAGAGAAAAATTTCTTCTGTTAACACAATAAGAAAAGTTTTTTTTGTATGCCTCGTGCTGCTGCTTTTGCTACATACATACATATAAAAAATCCTCGGCACAAGATAATAAATTAATTCCGCATTGAGAAACAATGAAATATACAATTTATCACAGGGAAGTGAAATGTGTTTAAAATGGAAATTGAATTTCGTGTTCATGACTCAAAATAAATGTGAGTGTGTGTATGTTAAATATATAAATTTTATTATATCTCTTTTTCTAGGCAAAAAAAACGAATGGATAATGGATGTCTGATCTGAGAGTTATTTTGCATTTAGATGCCGAATTTTTATAGAGTAAGCGAGCTCAATTCACAAGCAAATATTATGTCACTGAAAGGAGCGATTATGTTAAAATGTTCGCTTTATGGATGAAGGTAATAATGGCTTTTTTACAAAATCAATGGTTTTTGTAAGGCGTGGCAACTCTTACTAAATATTATTAGAAATAGGTGAAAAATGAGAAAAATATTTAGAATTTCAGCATGCAATACATAAATTAGCTCTAAATTCAGTTAATAAGCCTTCCTCCTTCTTTTCATTCTTATTTGTTTACTTCCTATTTGAAGAACACGAACAAGAAGGTGGAAAAAGACAAGCGAAAAATTGTCGCCGAAAAAAGAAACTTATGATAACAAAGCACCTCAACACGCTTACTTGCGTAAAATTTATACACACAATGGCAAAAAGAAAGAAGATAAAGAGAGGAAAATTCTTTATTGTCGGCCGCGCTGTATACTTATATTATAAGAATGAATGAATGAAGAAGGAAATAAACGAAAATCGAGATAATTCAATAAAATAGTATTGTTGTAATTCGACGCAAATGTCTCAAAAAATAACAAAATTTATTTATCTTTTTTCCAACTGTGAAGAGAACTTTGAGACAAAGATGGATTTTTGTCCTTGCCTTCGTTTTATGTTATTATAGAATATATGTATTGAGGTCACCTATTGATTTATACAATGAGATTGTTAAGACTGTCCAAATGTGAGAGTAGGATAAAAATATCAAGATTGATTTATTTAAAGTGGTACGAACAAGGACTCTTACTTATATTTGAGTAAGATTGATGAGTAACTAGGCCTTTCTTTTTCTTAAATGAAGACATTAAATTGGTTTAAATTTTACAGACTATAAAACATTTTTAGAGTTCATCCACACAATATAAAAATATGAAAAAGAAGGAAATAAATTATTTGATAAATTTTATACCATAAAACACACACTCCAAGCAATAATATTATCATGCACAATCTACGGCAGAATTTAATACGTGTATAATAATTTTCTCTGGCGGGGTGTAAATGATGCGAAAATTTTCATCGTTGCTCGAGAAAATTTTTGAATGGAGAAAGTTTAATTGCCTCCATTGTGCCTTTTTTCAGACATCAAGTAGCGATATCGGTTATAGGGATTATGAAAGTATCATCATTGATGCTGATCCATGAAAAAAACTCTCTATATATATGAAATAGATAGAGTCAATTTTTGGTAGCTATGTATCGAATGCCAAAAAAAAAACCTAATCGAAAGCGAGTAAATTAAACTTCAATTATCGATAAAAACGTGGATAGAAATTGTTATTAGGAATAATTTTCTCATTGCTTTGCTTTAAACTTTTTTCTCTTTCTACTTGCACACGATTGGAATTAAAGGTAGAATGAAAGAAAAAATTTTCCTTCTGTCTGACTGAGAAAGATGAGATGAGCGCAAACAAACAAGAAGGAATAAAAAAAAGACGCACATATATAATCTACACATTCAATGTATTTAAACATATATGTGCATGCATATATACATATTAAACATTTTAGAAATACGAGAGGAATAAAAAATAGCAGCCATATTAGCACAGCAGCAGGCAAAATGATGGCTTCGACAAATCGTTTATATTTATTTTGGATGATTTCAGATAAACACGTAATTTGAATGTAGAAAACTGAGAAAGAGAAAAGAAAAAGAACTTTTCAGCCCGCAGCAATTCTGATTATGCAGAATTTTGATTTTGTTTAACGAAGTTCCTTACCGCTTTCTCTTGTCTATTTTTTTCTTGATTTTTCCATGTTTTGTTATTGTCTGGAATGACTTTTAATGAGGCTTTCCCATTTTTGTTTGCTTCTTAATTTGATTATGCTTTTCTTATGTAAACAAAATGAACTTCTTGCTTTTTCTACTATGCAACTAACAAGAAATTATTTAGATTTAAAAACAACTTTATGCTCGGACTTATTTGTTAGTTATTTTCGTTGGCTTTTCAGTAAAGGTTTTTTTTAAAAAATTTGTTACAGGAGGAAAATATCTATTACAAACGATTTGAAATTTTAATAATTTATTCGCTATTTTCGTCAACAAAAATTTTCAAATATGCTTTATTTAGGGTTCGGCACTTGATGCATGTAATCAAGTACATGCGCATGTAATTTTGCAAGTTGCATGCAAGTTAATTTTCCTAAAAATGTCTCTAATTCATTCAGATTAAATTTAAAGCAGTCCAAAACTATGTTAACTTAAGAATCATTGACTTTCATATAAATTTGACAAAATATTGACTAAATTTGATAAAATTTGAATGAATTAGAGGTATTTTCAAGTAAATTTACTTGCATGCAACTTGCAAAATTACATGCGCATGTACTTGACTACATGAATCAAGTGCCGAACCCTAGCTTTATTACAATTTCTACAACGCCTATATTACTGAAGAAGCTTTTTTCTATTACTAAAAAGTTATTTAGTTATGAAGATAGTTTTTATTAACACAATTTTGTTTTTGTAAACAAAATTTTTTGAAAGTCAAATTAAATTTAAATTTACAATTTACAAAAGCAATAAAAATTAGGGTTCAGGTTTGCATGCATATTTTACTTGATATGCGCATATTTTATGTCAAGTCGATTTCAAGTTGACTTACACAAAACTGTATTTAATTTATTCAGATTGAATTTAATTCAAATAAAATACATATTAAATTTAAGAATCATTAACTTTTATACAAATTCTAGATTTTAAATGAATCAAATAAGGTCTGAATAAATAAAAGAAATCTTTGTGTAAGTTAACTTGAAATCAACTTGATAAAAATATGCGAATATCAAGTAAAATATGCACGCCATTCCGAACCCAAATAAGAATAAAAAATGTTTTAAAAACTTTATGAAACAATTCACTAGAAAAAATGCCTACATTTCAATTATAAACTTGCATTAAGAAACAATAAAATTACAAACAAATCCCACCACGATTCTCATTAAAAACTTTCAAACAATTCACAACCGCATTAAGAAATCGAAACGTCTTAATTTATTATCAGCTTCTGCTTTTAAAGCACATCTCTTGCACCCACATACAATCATGATCACGTAAAGTAAATTCATTTGCATAAAGCTTTCAATGTGAATAATATCTGCCGCTTGCCATTAAATTGAAAGTCTGCAATTTTGTTCTCCTTTCTTTCTTGTGAATGCAAACTAAACTACCCCTATGCAAACACACATCAGTCATCATCATCATCATATGTAGAGTGGGAACATTAGACAACGAGCAAAGCAAGACTTGAGTTGAGTGAATTCATGAGTAAATACGTCAAAATCGAACAGACATGAATGCATGCACAGAAATTGTAGAAGTATTGGAAAAAAAACTTCTATATTTTTTTATTTTCATCAAAAGACGTTTTCATCATGTGCCACACTTAAGAATCAATATTTGATCTCAATTCACGGATGGATTTTCTGACTATATCAGCATCTTTTACAGTTCATACTCTTCTCTTTCGCTTTCAGAAATTCAAATAAACTGCCACCATCCATCTATCCTTCAATTTATTCTTTCCATCGTTTGCCTTGACTTGACTTAGGAGCATATATATACACATCTTACATGTAGAATAGCAAAGTCTTGCATAGCCTTGTTTGCTTGCTTTCTTTTTTATGACCATATCGTTTCATATTCACTCCTTATACTCTTTCTCGTGTATGAGATGCGATATAAAAATCAGTCATATTGTTTCATCTCATCTTTGTCTTTCATTCACCCGCATTCCTTGCCTTAGTAAGTTTATTGCTCGCATTTATATTGCATATAAACACAAATTCTTGCTTTTTTTGTTGTCTACGTAGACACGAAAAGTTTGAATGAATTTATCAGGGTATGGACTAAGTAAAAATCGTAGGTAATACACAATTGGTAAACATCCTGATAAATGATTTAATTGAATTTAATAATGAATACATGCTTTATATAGCTTTTTTTATACTCTAAAATATTTATAAAGACTCTTTATAAATATCTATCAATAATTTTGATTGGTCAGCAATAGTGTGTGTAGTATCAAGTAGGATATTAACTCAGCACATCTTTTATTACTTTTATTATTTGTTATTATTGTTATTACTATTACTTCAGCTATTTGAGATAAGAGGAGAAAAAGATAAAAAACGTTTGTAGAATTGCAGAATATGGCGAGAAATAAGAAGAAAAGAAAATAAAACTTAGTGAAAATCATGCTGGTTCATTAAGGGCTCAGTATGTGCGAATGTGAATGTGAAAATAAAAATGAAGAAAAGAGAGAAGAAAACTTTTTGTTGATTTTAAACACGTTCACATTTTCACAAGAAAAAAACGTACAATTTTCCTTCTCTCGCATTTTATTTCTTACTATGTGTTGAGACATCCACATAAAGAAATAGCAAAACTTTACAAGTAACTAGAAAGTTTTATTGTGTCTATAAAAAGGCAATTTTACATGAATTTGTTGTGGATTAGAATGAAAGAGGGCATTTTCAATGACTTAATGAATGACATTGCCAAGCTCTTTGTGTCATTATGATTATTTGACCTGAATTTCTTCTCACGTATGCAAAAAACTTTGATTAAAAAAATTTAAAGCTTTAAAGAAGAAATTTTTTATTTTTTTCTTTAGTAACATGTGTGTGTTTATGATAAATTGCGGTTGTGACAACAAAAGAAAAATATATTTTTTCAAGAAGCAGACATAGAACATTTATCAAAAACACACTCATAGCTATCACGCGCTTTTTTGAATTGCAGAAGAGAAAAAAATTTCATCGCATATCGCTCAAATGAAGCAATAATGTGTAACAAAATTTTCGATGAAGCTAAAACTTGATTATTTGGAAATATCATCTTCCCTCTTTTACTCTTGCTTGTTTAATTTAGTCATGCATGTTCATTTACAAATGACTCGTGAAAAATTTTCAGTTGTATTTTAATCATAAATTTTATTATTTCTAACTCATTGCATTTTCGGTATTTTTGGGTGCTTTGTGGAAGCTCTTAACATTTATTGCATTTGAGGTTTATGTGGAATAAGAAAATTTAACAAAAAAGTAAATTTTAATTTTATCTCAAGTATTGAATATTTTAAAAAAAATTTTCTTTAAAAAATTATCATAATGATTTTTTCCAGGCAAGGACACTCAAAAAATAATCCAGAAAGATCCCACAAAAATCTCAAAAGATTTGAAAAGATCCTAAAAGATCCTGAAAAATTTTAAAATTTTGTTTTGGTAAAATTCGCATTTTTCGTTGAATTGAAAGATCTAATGTACACAGAAAAGTCTTTTGCCATCCCTTATTATCCTTTCCCTAGTAGAATATTACAGTTTAATGCTGTATTTAAGCTAAAATTGTAAATTTCTTTTTGTTTATGTTCGAAAAAAAATTCGAAAAATTTCGAAAATTGTAAACAAAAAAATCAAAATAAAATTTTGTTGATTTTTGCTTGATTTCTTAATTGATTCTTCATATAAACGTTCATTAAAGGTTAAAAATACAATAATAGATGCTAATCCATAGTGAGCCGAGTAGGAAAATGTTAAAAAATGACAAAATTTAACAAAGATTGAAAGATCCCAAAAGATCTCAAAAGATCCTAAAAGATCCAAAAAAAATCGAAAAGATCTTGCAGTGTCCTTGCCTGGGATTTTTTTCTAATCAACTTGACATTTAACTTGACATTTAAGGTTTACTAACTTGATTTAATTTTAATATCAAGTTGACATACTTGAGTTCAACCTCATTTTGAACAAAATCGAAATTCATTAATTTTTTGGGATTTCAATCTTCATTAATATCTTCAAAATATGTTTAAAATCAATATTATTAAAACATAAAATTTCGATTTTTCAAAAAATCCATTATTGATTCAAGTTGATTCAATTAAAGTTATTTAAGCTTTCTTCCCTCGCTTTTTTCATAGCTAATAAACCTACTCTATTCACTTTTTAAACTGCAAAAATGTTGAAAATGCATACGAAAGAGAGAAAAAATTCCAAACAATTTTTTTCAACCAAACTCATAATTTGCGTGAACAATTAAAATTTTTTCCCTTTCTCTTTTTCTGGTTTTAAATTGCAAAACAAAAAAAACTTTTTCTCTATGTTTCAAAACAAAGCAGAACGATGCAGGGTTGTAGAAAAAAATTCTCGCCACACATCATAATTCCCCTTCATACACATGTTCGCTCTTTATATTTTTTGTGCATTTCAAAAAGGCTAAAATCTCATAATGAATTTATGTTTTGTTTTCGGTCATGTTTTCGACTCTATCCGAGAGTTGAGTGCCTGCATTCCATATATTATTATAAAATGCACATACAATAAATGAAATTGCTTTCACACACACATATATACATACCAAATTGTATTAAAACATTTTTAATTGAACCAAAAACACAAATAGCATAAAAAATTAAACGTGAGGGCAGAAAAGCCTAAAATGATTTTAACTGAATCAAAAATTTAACTCGAGCTGTACTGTCCTATAATTTAGCCAATTAACAGAATATTCATGCGACTGGAAAAAAAAGTATTTTTGTAAAATTTTAACATTTTATTTGCTATGACAATTAAAATGGAAAAATAAAATAATACATGACAATTATACAAAATTAAAAAAGAGAATTTTCTCTCTCTAATTTCATTCTGATTAAGTTATAGTTTATGTATGTATGTTGCCACTAAGTCATAAAAGTGTGAACATTTAATAATCCTCTTTACAATAATTACCATTAAAATATTTTATAATTTGCTGTTAATTGAAATAAACAAATATTTCTGTACTAAACATCAGTTTTCGAATTATTTGAACTTGACATCTTCTTTTTATTTTCACACATACACGTGAATAAATATTAATTGATGTGTATAAGTAAGAGAGCACATGTTTCAATACATGTATCATTGATAAGAATTTTTGATTACCAAATATACACACTGTGAAGTTTCAAAGGGGCTTGAAATAATCAAAATTATTCAAGATGAAAACACTTTAATGGAAGAAATAAAATTAATAAGAGAAATATTTGTAAACAAAATAATTTTTAGCGCATTTTCCATCATATTTAGAAAAAGGCGCTATTGTGCCTACTTTGTCTGTCCGTCTGTCTGTCTTCGTAACTAGTCTTTTAAAAAACGGTTTTTTACCAAACTTTTTGCATCAATCTGTTGGTTCTGACTATGAGACTGGTGTAACGGAAGCTTTTCGCGAGATTCCTTCCCCATGCCGAGCTATGAAATGCATATGGACCAAAAAAACTTTTTTTCACCAAAAAGTCTTCAAATGTTATAAAACATCGAAAATACATGTCAAAAATGATTTTTGAACATTTTATCCCAAGTTTATGCATGTGCCACACAGGTGCATCACATGGACCAAAAATCGAAAATTTCCAAATATAGGCATATTTATACTTGTTAAAAAGGTCTTGAAGTGTAGAATAAGATGGCATAAAAAGTTTTTAGATTAGTGTTTAGATTAGTGGCATGCATGTGGTGGATGTCCATCACATAGACCAAAAAATTTTTTTCACCAAAAAGTCTTAAAATGTCATAAAACGTCGAGAGAAAACATTTCAGAAGTGGTTTTTGATCATTTCAACCCAAAAGTATGTTTTAGGCTGTACAGACTTCAAAAAGGGCGAAAAAATTTTTTTGAAACTTTCAATGAATTTTAAAACAAAACGCTGTTGAAATTCTTGTTGAAATAAATTTTGCTAAAAACTGCTGATCTGTTGCAGGAAAATGCGCTTTTAATACATCACTGACGGGTAATATTACTTATTTTTTAAATGTACACAAAATAATCAAAAAGAAAAATTTTTAAAAAAAAGAATTTTAAGAAAAATCTTCGAAAATTCTTTATGTACATATTTTAATTATCAAGAAGAAGAATTAAAAAATTCGAAAAAGACTTAAAAACATAAAATGTAGCCAAAATTCTGCAAAATTTAGTTTGTAAAATTACAAATAAAAGAAATTTTCTATTAATTCTAGTACATTCGCCTTGAAATTATTAAATGATTTAATATCTCTCTTTATAATTTATTTTGTCTAGAGTTACTAACCACAACAATAAGTCAAAATCAAGAAGAAAAGAGCGAGCGAGCAACAATTAATACGCTTGTAGTGTTAAAACTCAAATAATCTATAAAAGTCACATCATCGTACATTCAGTCGTTATCGGATTGTAGAGCACTGATGTTGATTCATTTTTCACTTGTCGATTTTCGAGTTTTATCAGTTTTGCATTAAATTTTTACGTAGTTCGTGTTAAATAGTTTTGAACTTAAAGTATAAATAGAATTGTGAGTAAAACTGAATAAGAGCCGAAAAAAGTATTGAAACAAAGAACATAACCAAAAAAATGAAGCAAATTATTGCAATGTGTATTTTACTCGTTTTAATAAACCCAGCATTTACAATTCAGTGCGGTGATGAAATGCCAGATGATGTTGAATATGATTGCAATGATAGTGAAGCAGATGATGCACTACTGAAAAATAATACTTTTTATGCTACTATTAAAGAAACAATGACATCCAAGAATTATTCAAATTATGACAGATATTTGAAATTTCCTGAGAGGGTTGACTGCATAATTGACGATTTAAAAACTAAAAATGCCATTTCAACATTAGATGATTCGACTTATGAATTTGTGCAATCAGAAGAAGACGAGAAATTTGAAATTACTTTCAAAAATATCACAATTACAATGCAATATTTAGAGAGAATGATTCAAGATGCAAGTTTTGATTGTCAAGGGATGAACACTTTTAGAATAATGTTTATAATTTTCCTAGTTGTTATTACAATTGTTTGCCTTGGTTTGTGCATAAGAGTGCGACTAATAAAAAGAGTCAAATGGAGTTCTGTTGAACAGCAGTGAATAAAATTTACACTCAAAGAAATTTTTTTACTATTCGTCTAGGTAAATTTCGACGAGTTAAATTAACCATAAAATAGTTGATTTTAAATATTTTTCAATTAAAATTAACTATTTTATGGTTAAATTCAACTATTCAATAATTGAAAAATTATTTTGATTTTACCTAATAATAGTTAAATTTTACTATTCGAATAATAAATTTTTTTTACTATTTTTGTAGTTGATTTTTACAACTTAAATAGTAAAAAGTAAAATTTACTATTCAATAGTTAATTTATATTAGCTATATTAACTTTTTTCTAGTTAAATTTTTCATACAATTTAACTATTGAATAGTAAATTTTTTCTCTGAGTGTGAAAATAATTTGTTTTGAATTTTTAAGTTGTAGTTATTAAATTAAAATAGCTAATTATCAATCAGAGAATGATTAATTTATAAAACACAATAGTTTCCTTAAAATACTCGAAATAGTGTAAAATCAGCAGCTAAAATTGTACAGTATAACAGAGATTTATTTATACAATCAAAAACTACAGTAAACTAAACAAATAGATTATTTTCCTATGACATTGAGAATTTCAACGAAAATTGTTATTATCAAAAATGTTGATAAGAAATTAAACAGTTAAAAAATGACTCATTTCACATATTAATACATTTAAATGATTAGAATTTTTAAGTGTGTTGTTAATAAAAATATAAAAATTTGTTTTTTATATTATAATTTTTAGATAATAAGCAATGAAAATTATAAAATAAATTTTTCAAATATTTAAAATTCATAACCAGTCAACCACAAGTTTTTATGATTTAAATTGCAATAAAAAGTCAAAAGATCAATTTTTTATTGAATGAAATTTTTTACTTTCGGATCGTTTAATCAATTACCAAACATTTTGATTTTTTTCTTTTCGGCCAATTCATTATAAATTTGATTTTTTAAATTTTTTCAACCTTGGCAAATTTTTTTCTTAAATTTAATAAAAAATGATTTGATGTCCATTTTTGCTTTCATTTTATTTCAAAATTTTGCACTGCACGCATTGAAAAATTTTCTTAAGTGATAATGAAAATTTATTTCATTTTAATTTCATTGATAACATTTGCTAACAGTGATCAAGGTATTCAAATTATACTTGTGACAAAAAATAATTCAAGTGTATTTCAAGATAAAAAAAATTGTACTGGATGCAAAAAATACAACAGAACAATTTTATAAATCACTTCAAGAAGTTATTGTAATTCAATCAGGCATAAACATTTATATAAAGCGAGTTGAATGTATTATAGAAGAATTAAAGAAAAAGCAAACAATTGATAAAGTCTATAATGAATATTACAATTTTATTGCTGATAATAATGGAACAATAATTGTTAACATTTTGATAATGAAAAGATTATGCAACTTTTGGAATCAGAGATTGAGAATGTCAACATAAATTGTTTAATTCCAGGTGTTATTGCAATAATTTTTATTATCATTTCGTTGATAATAATTATGAGCTGTGATGTATTTTTATCCAGAGGCGATTCACCTAGAAAGTTATAAACAGAATGCATTTTTAATAACGTCTCACTCTTTTATTTTTATTTCAAATCTCACACTTTGCACATTTTCGTGTTCACGTGAATCTTCAATAAATGACGTAGTATTTAAAGGCATAGGGCAAAAATGTTCTTTACTTATTCAGTTTATTACGAGATTTCGTGAAATACAGACCTAAAAAATAGATTAACATTGGAAAAATTTAAAATGAAATTCTTATTAATAATAGTTTTGATTGCTCAAGTAAATTCTTGGACTGATTTTCAATATAGTGAAGAAATTAATGCAGGAATTCCAATATCAGCTGAAATAATCAACCAAAGACAGAAACGACAAAATATTGAAGATAAAATTTTTGAAGAAAATAACCATGAAAATTCTAATGTGAAAGTGGAACCAAAAGTATTAAAATCCAATGAAATTGCAACAGCTTTAAATGAAGTTCGTCAAAATTTAATTTATGAAGCTGCAACAAAAACAAATAAAAGTTCGGAAATTTCACATTCTAGTGAAACAACAAAAAATACCAAAAACGAAGAAGAAGAAGAAAAGAATAGATTCTATGTTGCTCTTGCAGAAGGATTAAAAGAACATGAAAGTTTAAGAAAATACATCAGAAGAGTCGATTGCGTTCTTCAGAAATTAAAAGAGGAAAACGTTTTTTATATAATCAATAAAGAAGATGCTAGAACATTCATGACAGAACAACATGGAATGAATGTAACAAAATTTCATAAACAAGACGAAAATCTTAAAAAACTGAGAGAAGAAATTGACAGTGCGAACATTGGCTGTATTATTCCTGGAGTAATTTCAGTTGGCATCCTTTTCTCAATTTGCTCTTTTGTCATCGGCTGTTTAATTTGTCTAAAGAGAAGTGAAAGATCAACAATAGTTCAAGCTTAAATCTAAAATTATGTCCTTAAATACTCTTTTCAATGACATATTTATTTATTTAGCAATAAGTTAGTAAGGTTATCAATAAAAGTTTGACTTGATTAATTTTTTTTAGTCCTTTGTATTACAGCAAGTATATAAAGAAAACTGACACTTTAATTAAATGAGTTATAAATCATGTTCAGCAAGTTTTTTCACATTTTTCTTGCTCTAATTCACTTACAATGCAACTATCTCATGTTTAACAAGGAACCATCAACCTCACGTACAAAGCTGATTTAAAGTCTTTGGACTAATATCATAAAAACCCAAATTGTATTTTAAAAAATGTAATAATATTCATGAAGTAATAAAGATTCTATATATATAATTAAATGAGTTTTTCAATTTCAAAAAATAATTTTCCTTAACTTTCATAAGAAGTGTTTGAAACTAGCAAAAAAGGAAAAAGTTTTCCTCTTTCTTTTCCTTCTTCTTCGTACGCTCATGTCATTACGATAATGAAGGCACCTTCAAATAACGACGTGAAAGAAAAAAAGAGAGAGTGGAAAAATACAAGGCAAAAACATTTTGATTTTTATGAATATTTAAAAACATTCAATTTTCTTTGAATTCTAAACTGTTTTGAATTATATTCAATTTAGTTATCATTTATTATTTCTGATTTTTACTAAGTTGAGTAGTTTAGAGTTAAATATAGCAGGTTTTTTCAAGATATGCTCAAATTCTCTTTAAATATTTTTTGTTTTGATTTTATTGTTTACCTTTTTTTTGTTGTCTTGGTCAGGGTTTTGGTTTTGTAAGGGTTTGTTAACATTTGAAAATTTTTACGTTACATAATTTAAAATGAACTAGTGATAAACAAATAAGAAGAAAATTAATTAATTTATTGTAAATAAATAAAAATTATTCTAAAATAAACCAGAAGTTTCTAGAAGATTGTAGAAAAAAAATAATTTTTTTGTCAATTAATTGAAGTGTCTTAGTCTTGAAAAATACCTTATTTTTCATGCTATTAAATGAGCATCTCTTTCTCAGCAAATGAAATCGGATTATTTATGAAACTTTTTCTCTGTTTGCTTGCCTGCCTTGCTCTCAAATCTGATTACTCCTATCAGTAAGTGACAATTAATGTTCACTCTCATTCTAACTTCTTTATTTAAGCACATAAATTATGCTTTCAAACATAAGACACGAGTGCGAAGTGTGAGCAAACATAAACCATATTTCACGAGCGAATGGAAAGGCAGTAATACATATTTAATGGGAATAAATTTTCTTGAAGAGCAGCAGCAGTAGTAACAAAGAAAAATAAAAAAGTGAGAGTAGCCTGGAAGCTAGAAAGCGAAGAATTTTATTATTTTTCAAAAGAAAAGCATTAATAGCAAAAGTTTCTATTTCAAACGAGTCAAGTCTTTAAGCGAAGTATCACGATATGCTGTGTGTGTGAAAATGGGGAAAAAATTCTTTTATTCTAGCTTCTTTCGCTTGAAGTTTTTTGTTTTATTATTTGATGTTTGAAAACTTTCCTTCCTTATTCTATAATGAGTTAAATCATGTACTGAATTTTTTAATAAAAAGAATTTATAATTTGATATAACAATCCAGTTGCTCGTGTTGAATATTTACCAATTATTCTTCTTCACAAAATACCATAAATTCATCCTCATAAATCTATCCAAGTGCAAACAATTCTTTTCAAATTGTTTGAAGCTTCGAAGAGCAAAAAAGTTTTATTTTTCGGAAATAAGGATGAAAAATAACATTTTGAAGGCAAAAGTTAATCGCATTTTCTTACGCGTCTCTCATTCTATACGAGTGTGTGTATTTTATTGTGAAAAAATATTATTTATGTCTGCGTGAGAGTGAGAGTGTGAGAAAGCCAATAATTTCAAGTCACTGTCAGTGATTTATTTCCTGGATCTTTTTTTATATATAAAAATTTAATGTTGCTGGAATCATTAGAAAAAGAGGGGATGAAGTGACAAATAAATAAGAAATTTATTGATTTATCACTTAACATATTAGGAAGTTTTGATGTGTTAAAATTAATGAAATGAAACAGGTAAATAAAAGGAATTTATCATTATGAAATTCTTGTGTGTTTGCTAAGACATTAATCACTCATCATAAAGTGAAAGGAAATAGAGAAATATGTCAAAATTTTGTGATGCCTTAAACTTATGCAATCTTTGCTAATTGTTCTTTCACACATACGATGATTATTAAACGAAATAGAAGGAGGTAAGATAGACATCGTATATTAGAATGATGAACCAAATCTCGTGTGCAGAACAATGACCTGTTGATTTATATTTAGTGCCCTATGACTGTCATGCGTGTTTGATGAATAGACAGTAAATTAATTTTAAATTTAAATAAATTATATCATTTAACAATAGTAATGTTTATTACAATTTCAATATTTTTTACATAAAGCTAAATTTTTTTTTCAAGTCATTTTCAATTTTATAATCAAAAGAATCAACTAAAAGTATATTTTTTTATAGAAAACAGCACACAAAAACTTTCTTTGAAATAAGAAAATATATGAGACTTTTACATGCAATACATGTTATAATAAAGTAAAACCTCCTCTTTTATTCATTCATATTATGATTTTCCCACATCATATAATTTTCTTCTTTTGAAAATACATGTTTATCGCACTTTGCCTTCGTTGTGCATGAACCACACATAGACCTAGTTAATTGCTTTACAAGAGATAACAATAGCTTTTCCACATATTAAACTAAAACCCTTCACTCCAATCCCTCTCTTTTTTCTCATTTTATAGTTTCCACACATATATACATATAGATGGATATAGATAGAAGCAAAAAAAAAGAAATTATGCCATGACTGAACTCAAAAATAAACGAGGAAAAGAAAAATGCTTCTGGTAATGGTGGAATATAATAGAGAGAAAGAGCAATAGAATGAGTCCGGTTTTTAATAATAAATTTGTGGATCTTAATATGTGTAGCATGATACATAAATATATGAAAAAGAATATTCTGTGATATGAATTCTAATGAGACCCCTCTTTGTTCTCACTTGAAAGTTAACCTCTCTTTTGTGGATAATCTGCTGCTTTACCATTAGATATAAGTCTAAAAGGTAGCTGACAATATATCTCATGGGATGAAAAGGTGAGGAAAGAGAAAGAATAATTTTTAGCTTATTTTATTTTGGCTTAAACTTTAAAGATGAAGTTTTTTACGCTTTTTCAACACTTTGTGACAGTGATGAAAAATTAAAAAAATGATGAAGTGAAGTTAATCACTTGCTAATATCTTGCAAAAACTTTTTAAAGATGAAGTTTTAAGGTAAGAATCACAGTTAAAAATCATTTTCTTTCCATTCAATTAGGTAGTTTATCCTTTTTTATGAAAATCACTAAATTAAAAGATTTATGGTTTCTCTTTCTTACCAAAAACTTCAACAGAAAAAACTATCTAGAAAATTAATTGAATGATAGATTAAAAAATTTCTAAAAGATTAATGAAAAAAATGAAATTTTTATAATAAAAATTCTAAAATTTTCATAAAAGATCTTTAATAAATATAAAAGAAATTTTCCCTAAATCATTGTAAATTCTTTCAGGATTTAAAATTCATAATTTGTAATTATGAATGGAATATTAATCCAATATTAATAATATATATTTCAGTTTCTTTAATTAAATAACTTTTGAATTGAAAAATTAAATAACTGTAACTCCTACTAGAAATTAATTAATAAAAAAGTTAAAACTTTCAACTATTGCATGTCTTATCACATTAAACTATGATATAATAAATTGTCATTTACCTTTTAAATGTTCCCAAGTGAGCAAGATTATTATAGGTATCAAAGATTGCATCACTTTTGTAACTTAATCTATATTTCATGTCACTGCATGTGGGCAAGCAATAGCATGAAGTTATCGTAATGTGTTCGATTGCATGGTCATTTGAGCATAGCTTTGTAATAGCATTTGACTTCTTAAATTTCACAAATTGGAGTGTCATTTAATCGAGCATTTGCAAAATTTAATAAATTTGTAAGTCGCGAGTATGCAGATGAGTAAATTGTTACAGAAGAAAAAGGAATTTGATTTCACATGTATTCCAATTACAAGATCAATCATCAATTTTAAAAATAATCCTCTTCTTTGGAAAATTGCACAGTAATTGAACTAATTACTATCACTAACAAAAAAAATTCAATACAGTTTTGTTAGCGATGAATAGAATTTTTCTCTTTTAAATATTTTTGAATTATTTCTGCTTAACGTTTAGCTGTTTACTGCTGCGTTGATAAAAACAGAATAACAATAAGATTCTTCAATTTACTGATGACACTTACAAAATTATACGTCCATTAAATTTCGTTTCATGAGTCAATTAAATTAATGGATTGTAAATGCACACAATCAGGCTATGGCTTAGAACTCCTCTCTATCTTGCATATAAATGTAAACAATAAATTCATAATATGAACACAGACAGTTGAATTTAAATAGAGTAGAGGCTGAAAATAAGAAAATTTATTCAGTATCACTTTTCATTTCTTATCTTTAATTTCATCATCATCAAGAAAGAAGGAAGGAGAAATTGTCATTGCTTTCTGTCTATTTCAAAAAAATAAGTTTTCGTGCTAGCGATAAACAGTTCATAAATTTTGACATAATCGAAAAAATCAACTTATAATCTCATTAAATTTAATCAAAATACTTGCTTAGAATAATTTATCCTTAAAATTGCTTTCTTGAAAAGTTTCAAACAATTTCCTTTTTTCTCTAGCCATAATCTTCATGCTGTTTTTGTGTCTAACGTAAAAACTTTACAAATATAGAATCATGCACGGCATAGTAAAAACTAGACCATGTACACACAAATTTTATCCATTTATTCATGTTATAAAATGGAACATATGAGATTTCTATGAATATTACACAATGTTGGAAAGTGTTATTAAAGTAATACTCATATGTATATATGGGAGAAGGAAGTCAGTGATGGTAAAATTGAGAAATTATGCAAATTTAACCTGAATTTACGTTATGGAAACAAACCATTTTCAAAACATGACTCTTTTCATGAAGAGCAAAAAACTTCTGTTTCTAGCTCGTCTACAAAGAGCAATTTTTATATGTAAATTTTTATTCATCTAATTGCAAATACAATGACGATGAAAGAAGGAAAACTTCCGCTTTCTGATGAGAGTGAAAATTAAACTCAGGTGACAGAACTAAATTGAATTGAATGAGTCGACATAAAACAACACATCATCTCATTCCATTTTACCAAAGATTGTCAATAATATTTACACTCTCTTTCTTGCTTGGTGGTGTTTTTTGCTTGACATATACAATGTAAACTGCTCTATGTTCCATAATGGGAAAAACAATGGATGAAAACAAATTACTTGTCACGTAATTTTCAAGTTATTTAAAGTTTTATCGCAAAACGCTACCTAGATTGCTTTTATTCTTCTCTCTTTTTCTCTATATATGTATATATGTTAAAGTTTGTTTAGTTAAATGTCGCATTTAGTCGTATGTTCATAAATTTCACCCCATTTATAAAAGGAAAAAGAGCGTGAGTTAGTCAAGTTAAATGATGAAGGCGCATGAGAAGGTGTAATAATAACATTGGATAATTAGAAAATGAAGCGAGCGGCATAAAAGTGAATAAATTATAATCATAATGGAGAAAAAAAGGAGAATTGAATTAATTGTGCTTATCAAACGTTTTATCAAGCGTGATTAAGTTTTTTGTAATATAAAAGATGTAAAACATAAACGATGACGATATGAAAAACGAAAATAATTACTTTCAAACTAAAATTCTGATGAATTTTGTGCTGAAAAATCGAGTTTTTAAAAACTCATCAAATTTAATGAGGATTTCACATTATTGGAATTGCAAATCAGTCAATAAAGTTTATTTAAGTCTATTCTTTATATTTATTAAATGTATGACTTTCCAATAAATTTTTTTAAATTGTAAATTTTTGTATGATAAAATTTTCTAATTTGTTATTTTTATATTTTAATTTTGAATTTAACGGTTTTAAAATTACTGCTAAAATTTTTCAACTCAAATAATTGTCTATAAAGTTATTTTCAATCGATTTAAAATTCTTTTAAAAAATATATTTATTGTCCTTCCATGCAATTTTCCAACAATGCTTTTTGCCGATTGCAATTATTAATTTCTTTAACCCTCAGATGATTAATTCAGCAATAACACTAAAAATAATAAAGAATATGATAGAGTAAGAGCAGAAGAGAGAAAGATTAAAGCATGCAAAAGATCGCTGATAATAATTTATAAGGAAAAGTTTTTTAATTGCTCTGGTCACATAAAAAATACTCTCGTCTTTTATATTCGCAATTAATTTATGCCTTTTAGGCTCATTCTTTCTCATTTTCATTCTCATTGCGCTTTAAAATGAACATTAAATTCATTTCAATATAAAATGGAAGAGAAGAAGAAGAATTAAGAGCCAGTAAGGGAGAATGAGACACGAATGGGAAACATAAATCAAATCTAATTCCATTTTTATGGTTTAAAATAAAGAAGAAATTTTTTTTAAGTTTTTCATCAACTCAAGTGAACAGGAAAAAATTTCATTTCACTTCCTTCAAGGCCCTCTCTCTCGCTTTTTATGTGATAAATCATTAATGTTTGCTGGGCCGTATATGCAAAAAAGATATTCATAGCAAATTTTACTGTGTAATTAATTCCTTTAGTGTCATAAAAAAAGAGAAAGAAATTTATTGTAGGATTTCTTATGAAAATTAAATCCCTAATGAACATTAGACACGATAGAACTCACAGAAGAGAATAAAACTTGTTCTTATTTTCCTTTCCTTTCACCTTATCATCATCACACTTTATAAATTTTCTTTAAACTTTTTTCTTCTCATTCTTTAATGTTTTTTTAAAGTTTTGCTGCAATAAAATGCAGTAAAAGTACTTCAATGATAAGAAGGCGACTCATTCACAAACAAGCACATGAATTTTACTCACTCACACAAAATGCTTAGATAAAGAACGTCAGATAGGGTTGAAACTAGAAATGTAAGAAATGAAGTCCCGATCATGAAACTTGTAAAGAACAATGAAAATAAATAAAGAACTACGTAGATAAATAATATTGTTCATCGAATAAAGTGATAAAGAAATTTTTTAGAATATAAATATTTTTTCACAGCAGAAATCTTTAAAATTTAAATTCATCATAGATTTTTAAATTTTTTTTAACTTAAACCAATAAGATTCTTTAAGACTTTAATGTGATATTTCCATAGCTCTAACTTTTTTACTTAAGAACAAAGAGAATTACATACGACTAAAATTTTTCTTTCCTTACATAAATTTTATTGTTACCTTTTGTGCCCTTCCATAACTTCAATAAGGGACTTTGAGTAATATCTAACATCAGCAAGCTTTTAAAAAAGTATCCAAAGTGCCTTTGTTAACTCTTTCCTTCCCAGCTCCCTGACTGTAATAAAATTAAAGCCCAATTTTATTTGTTCAATCACTTGAGTGTGAAATTAAGTTGTTGCTTATCAATTCGGCACGTGATTTTCGATTTATGTGCGTATATGTTCGTTTAAAAATGCCTTCATATAAACACAATGACATCAAGAAGGGTTGTGCTTACTGTGAAAGGTTTTTATGCTTCACGAAGCCTCAAATAACATTTTTGTATGTGTGATAGGAAAAAAACATTTTTCATAAATAAATTTTAATGGAAAATTTTCATTCAGCAATGATTGACATTATTGGTAGAAAGAAATATTGCAAACGATCACTTACAACTCCCGCTATCTAGTGGTGTTGAGAAGAAAGCACTCACTGACCTACATTTGTTCGTTAATTTTTGACCGACTTTTAATATTTTTTTCTTTCATTTCTTCAGTTTACTACTTTTCTTCAGCGCATAGACATCGCTCAGTTTCAGCTCTTTTGTGACTTCTTTAATTTCAATTTTGTAATACGTGATTCTTGTGTAAATATTGCGAGTGAAGTGACATAGTGCCATGCACGATCAATTGATTATGCTAAAATAATTGACAAATATGAAAGTGACAATACAAGCAAGTTCAATGATAAAAATAAACATTCTTTTTTTCATATGTGGTGATTTAATATATATTAAAAGGAGAAAGTAGCGAAAAGTCCATTTCACCTGCTCTTGTCTGCATCAGCAGCAGCATCATCGCAAACAAAGAGAAAAAAAATCATATTTAAGAAGACTTAAAAAATATAAGAAAAAGAGGAAAAATTGTCGTCATTATAAGAACACACAATGAAGAGCAATAAAGTAAGTCGAACTATGCCAAATTGAGCTTGCACACAGCTGATCGCTGTGCGATATGTGTGTGTATATGTGCGAGCGAGAGAAATTAGAGTAAAGTTTTAAAATGCCGAACACAATGCGAGACATATTCATGGAAAAAGTGCCGAAAAAAGTATAAGTTAACTTAAAGAAAAAAGATTGTTATGTGTGCGATAGAGAAAGAGAATTCGATTGCAGAAACATGAAAAGAAAGAAAGAAATTGGTGAAATGATGTGAGAAAGAAGTGAAAAGAAACACACAATACATTTAAACCTGTTTATCAATCGTACTTCTCTCTCAAAAAATAATAAATTCATCAAGGTGCAAATTTAGTGCATAAATCATGCTTAATTATTCAATTATTTTCAAAATATAGTAGAGAAATTTTCTATGACATTTTCTCATAATTTCAATTTTTAATATTTTTTCTCTTCTTTTTTTTTTATTGGAGTTTTAAATGAAGTGAAAGAAAGAAAATTAATTCACGTGCTTGTCTCTCTCGCATTTAAAACTACTTTTTGTGGGTTACTGTTATAACCGATTATTCGCACTTTTTTAATATAGCCTTCACTAAGGTCATTTGAAATTAATTCTCTTTTTCTTTTCTTTCTATGTCTATCTATATTAAGTCTATAACATATCAAATTATCTTATTAAGCACTACTGCCGTAATCATTCTTGCATCATCTGGTTATGACAGTATAGAATGTGATCCACATTCAAATCGCGCTCGAACGGGTCGTGCACGATTAATTGAGTCCATTCCATGTGATCTTTCGAAACAGAGTTATTGTAATTTGCCGGGCGAGTCTTATCCATGGTGAGTTATTATTTTTTGCCACCGACTGCTGCTATCGCTGCGTATTTTATTCATAATTCATGTCTTTATATACTAATTGCTAAATTTATTTGAAAAAGAATTTTTTTTAACTTTCTGTCTAATATTTTCTTTCCTGGAAATTTAAATTTCTTCAATCACATCATTATCAAATTTATTTTCTATAAAAAAAGCAAAAATAGCAAAAATAACCGTAATTAGAACTAAAATTTAGTTCAACGTTTTACACACAATTTTACTCCTACTCGTTCTAGGAATGCAGTAAAAAAGTTTGTATACGACAATCAAGGTCTTGTACGTCGAATGTATGGTGATCAACGGCACATCTTTGTTATGCAATCAGAGTTAGAGAACGAAATTGATTTCGATGACATTAAACATACAGTTGATAAATATTCAAAATCATTCAATGATCAGCATAATAAGAAACAAAAACGAACGCGGCAAGCAAAAGCGCAGAAGATGGCTCAGACGACATCACAGAAGAGAAATGTAGAGAGAAAAAATTATCGTAGTGGCGATGCGACAGAGCCACACTTTCGACCGGCGCAAAGACCTTCCGCAACAAATACAAAACAACGTACGAAGCCTACGAAAGTCAGTGTCAATGAAAAGAGCTCACTCATCGATAATTTTATCGTCCAGTCGAATGTCGATGCACTCAATGTGAAAGTGACGACGAAGCTGACATCAATTATGTCGTCATCAACAGAATCGACCAGTACGACGACGATGACAACAACAACGGCAAGTGTAGCGGAAGCAAGCAAGAGTGAAAATGTTATTGATGACGCCATCGTACAAACCGAAGTTGAAAATGATCGTACAGTGACTATCGATAAAGCAGTACTTGATCTTTTCGGTAATATTAGCTCAGCACTTACTGCTTCACCGACTTCAACAACATTGAAAACAACAACAAGCGACAATGTAACATTGGAAAATTCTGCAGTGAATGAAACGAGTGAAGATCCAATTGGATCATTAAAAACAACATTAATATTTGATGAAAATGAAGAAGATGATGATGAAGAAACAACAATAACAATAGCAGCATCAACAGCTTCTGAACAGTCAACCAAAGATCCATCTGTGACAACAACTACAGAAGCTCAACTCTATCAGGACCATGCTGTTATGCCAACTGTAAATCGTCGTGGAGTGTGAGTAGAAAATGTTTTTCTAATCGAATTTTAAATCTTTTAATTGCAATTTGTCCAATTTAGAAATGCATGTGCGGTAAAAGAAGAGGTCGTAGCACCATTTTGGGGTAACAACACTCGAGGAGAAATTCTCGCGTTATTGAATGTCTATCCCTTTGAGCAGTATATAAATTGGGAAAAATGTACACATGAAAATGAACAAATGTATTGTCGTAAGGGCTGTCGTTGTGAGCAGCAATATCGGCTTCATCGTTTACTTGCTTATAATCCACTTGATGCATGCCGTGGCATCTTCTCTGATTGGTTTCGATTTCCATCATGTTGCATTTGCAAATGCTATGACATACCATTCGATTATCGTGTCACATCGAGAAGCCCGCGGGGTTCAAACAAAGTTCTTGATGCCATTGATGAGAAAAATGATGAGATTGAAATTGAACAGGACGAAGAAGAATTTTCATTATTTGATAATGACGAAGATGAAAATTCCTCTGATGATCCCGAATAGACAGGTTGTTTTTTGCACTTTCTTTGTTATTTTTAAAACGTTTTTTTTAATTCAATTAGTTTAAAATAAAACTAGTCAGGAATTTAATATTGGAGAATTTTTTAAAATGATTTCTAACAACGAATTTTGTCTAGAATTGTGTATAGTTATAAGAAGAAGAGAAATGACAATAAATTTAGAAAATAATAACAACAATTTCTTTATATGACAAGCATAACAAAATTGAAAATCAATAAATTAATAATAATAACAAATTTTGATACACTCTATTTAGCATAAAGCAACAATAGAAGTCCAATACAACACAGCAACACAAAATAAGGCCAAAGTTTGATGTCGGAAGGAAAGAAGAAAGGAAAGGAGCAGAAACAGATTCATTGACCCAAGAAAATGCGTTAAATTCCTTTCTTCCGGCAGAAAGTAAAATTGTATTATATTTTCAATAAGTTATATTGTTTTTTTCTCATTCTCCTTTTTTGTCAACTTTACTTTATTGCTCTAACACACACACAATTTTCTAACTACTTGCCTTACTTCACCATTCTTCTTTTGCCATTGTCTTGGCAATCTTGATTATCCATTTTTTTCTTCTTATGAACACACATCGAAGTCATTCTTTCTCTCTACCATCTTTTTACTCTCTTGTTTTATTATTTTTTCGATCCTTCGAGGTATTTCTTTCAAATTGAATAAATTCATAAAGTCATTTCTGTCTTTAATAACATCAATTTAACAATAAAGCACAATCTAGCAAAACGAATGAAAACAATTTAGCAAAATGATAAGTACATATTGATAATCTCTTCATGATAAATTCAAGATGGAAAATTTCTGATGTCTTTCGTTTTTGTTCTCGCTGGAGAAAATTCAATTGTAGGTAGTGAAATTAAATTGATTGTGATTTCCATCTTTGAAAGAAATTGAATCAATCTTTTGTGTCATAAATAAAATATTCTCCTTCTTTTGCTGCTATATAGTAGCTATGACAATTGACATTAATAGTTTCTTTAGTAAATTTTACAAAAGTAATTTTTCAGTTTTGAATCTGTCAACTCTGTTCTAATTGATAAATACCGATAAATATTTTTGTTATTTCTAATTTGCTCAATATTGATTGAACAACAAAAATTGAACTCAGTTCTCAATTTTCAGTATGAACATGAAGTAAAATGTGTCTAAAGTAAAAGAAATTTCTCTAAATGGCTTTTAATCTTTGTCAACATTTCTCCCTCTTCAATTTTTTTGATTCTTGATAAGTGAGTCTCAAGTAAGTGAAGGTAAAAAGAACACAAAAGAACTTTTCATTAAATTTCAAGGCAATTCAAATTCATTACTCAACATTCTTCTTTCTCTCTAGCGTACCTTTTTTTTATTTTTCATTTTAACATAATTTTCCTATTTCTTAAATAAAAGAAAAAAAAAGTCATTCGACAACAGCATGTTTTTCTCTCTTTACCTTTTCTATATCTTTTAATTTTTTTCTCCTCTGCAATCATTCTTTATCATCCGTGAAAAGAAGATAGCAACGAATAAAGAGAGTAAGAGAGAAAAAAAATAAAAATTTATTACAGTTACAATAAACGAAGTGAAGACGACTTTCACTCTATGAGGAAAACAATCAAATGCTTGCTTTCTTTCATTCGATGTGCCTTTCATATCCCTTGAAAAAGCAAAAGAAAAGTTTAATTATTTTGTCATTCAAGACAATGGCTCGAATCGAGTCAGATAGTGAAAAGAAAGAAAATTAAATTTTCAAACAAATAAATGAAATAAAAATATCGTTTAAGAATAGCAATGAGAATTGAATTGTTCATTTCATTTAACCCAATAAGTCTTTTTTTCTTGCTAGCTTTGTGTCGTGACTAAAAACTCATATTTACTTCACCTTTTATCTCTTTGTCTTCATTGCAACAATTGCAATTTCATTTTAAAATAATCATCATCCTTAAATGACTTTATTTGCTTTAGAAATGTTTGACTATTACAGACAGTCGAAATTGATTGAAATTTCATTTAAATTTTAATCATTTTGAATTTAAAAACTATTGGTGTGTTGACTTTAAAACCGGGCACTTTTAGGAACCTCATTTAAACCAATCTTTCTCTACAACTACTACTGTATTTGACAAACGGTGAAAATAGGGGTTCCCGAAATCCCGATCCCGGACGATTTTCGGGATCGGGATCGGGATCGGGAAATCCCGGGAAATCCCGATCCCGATATTTTGTCACAAAAATTTTTTAAGAAAAAAAAAATATTTATCCATTTATTTATTATCAACGATTTATAGAAGAAAATGTGGTTACTTAGAAACATTTTTTGGTTTTTGGAGACTAAAGATAGCGATTCAAGAATTTTTAAAAACATATATGTCGTTTACTTCAACTCTAATGCAATATAGCAATTTATTCATTATTATTATGATTAAAAAGCTCATTTTTTTACTCAATTAGTTGCCTGTAACAATTTTAATTATGAATAAATATCAGAGATAAATTTGAAGATTTATTTATTAAAAATCCAAATTTCAAATTTTTGCGCGAAAACAAGTAGAGAAAGAATTGCAAACCAGACTAGGATACTCGAAAAATCACAAAAAATCGCATAATTTTGATTTGGTAAAATTCGCATTTTTCGTTGGAATGAATGATCTAATGTACATAGAAAAGTCTTTTGCCATCCCTTATTATCATTTTCTACTAGAATATTACAGTTTAAGGCTGTATTTTAGCTGAAATTGCAAATTTCTTTTTGTTTATATTCGGAAATTTTTTGAAAAATTTCGAAATTTGTAAACCAAGAAATCAAATTAGGGTAAAGGAACCTAATTCGGACCCACTCCTAAATCGGACCTATTTTTATTTTATTCAAATTTTCTACTTAAACGAAGTTTTATCATTGAAACTTGATGCAATCAATTATATATTGTTCATTTTAATTGTATTTAAGTAAAAATACTTACAATTTAATGATGATTTTTACCGAAAATGTTATTTGAAAATTTTCCATATAAAAATTATTTTTTGTTTATCTCATAAAATTCTTCACTTTCTTATCACTTTTCAGCCACTTATCGAATTATAGTAACTAAACAAAAGTCGTAGTTTCTAATTACACCATAATTTTCTTAATTTGTCTTTTAATATAAACTGAGTTATTCGCTGAAATATGTCGGAACCTAAATCAGTCCCATAAATTTCCTAAATCGGACCCACTAGTTTGATTTGTTTATAGTTTGATGGTGCTAGTATCGTTTTCAACTTTTTTACAAAAAATTTTCTCAAATCAAATTAAGCTTATTTTAGTTAGATTCTACGATTTATTAGCTTTCTATTGATATATAAATGACTCAGATTGAATAAGTACAAAGAGAGAAATCATGAATCGGAAATTCAATACAAAAGTAAACAAAAAAAAAATGAAAATATACTACTGACATATGGTCCTAATAATGACTATACACTGGGCAATGTTCAAAAAAAAAGGATTCTACAATTTTACAATTTGGTAAAAAATTCTTTAATAACTCAATGTAAACTGCTTTATTAGCTTCATTCGTGAATTATCAATCATTCTGTGTTAAAATTGTGATCTGAAATACTTTATTTTAAAGAGAAATTTGCAAAAATGTGAATTCATTTTGTTGCTCAATCAATTGTTTACATCAATTGCTCAAATTTTTGTGAAATTCCATAAATATTTTTGTAAAATAATCGTTTTTATAATGCTTATTGAAGTCAAACCACTATGCTGAAAGACAAAATCAATTGCTAAACTTGAGAAATAAACTTATAGAAGTAAAAAAATTATGAGATATTGCTGTTTGAAAATATGGAATTGAAAATGGATATTTTTCTTTATTTTCTGCTTTATTTTGATTCAAACTGAATAAGAGAAATTAAAGAATATTAAATAAACTTCTTTTTGATGTAAATGATTAGTTTTAAGCAGATCTCTACTATTACTTTTATTCACTCTGAACTTTTGTTTCAGATTTTCATAAATAAACAAAAACCAAAATGAAAAATAGATCTTATACAATCAAAATTCAGAGCTGCAGTTATTAATTGCTGCAAAATGATTGAATATTGATTGTGTAATAAGTGAAATATGATCATTTGAAAATTTGAGCAACTCGATGATTTTAACTTTTCCCGAAAATTGTTCGTCAGATTTTTGATTTTAAATAGTCAATACTTTTTATCAAAAGCATCAATCTTCAATATTAATATCTTAAATTGTAGTACTAATTACTACTACAGAATAGCATATTAACTTTTAAACTACGTTGTTCCAATTTAAAAGAAATTGCGATCAAAATGAAATCTGACGAACAATTTTTTTTGAACATTGCCCACATGCTTTATATGGGCAATGTTCAAAAAAAAGGGATTCTACAATTTTACAATTTTTGGTAAAAATTCTTTAATAACTCAATGTAAACTGCTTTATTAGCTTCATTCGTGAATTATCAATCATTCTGTGTAAAATTGTGATCTGAAATACTTTATTTTAAGAGAAATTTGCAAAAATGTGAATTCATTTTGTTGCTCAATCAATTGTTTACATCAATTGCTCAAATTTTTTGTGAAATTCCATAAATATTTTTGTAAAATAATCGTTTTTATAATGCTTATTGAAGTCAAACCACTATGCTGAAAGACAAATCAATTGCTAAAACTTGAGAAATAAACTTATAGAAGTAAGAAAATTATGAGATATTGCTGTTTGAAATATGGAATTGAAAATGGATATTTTTCTTTATTTTCTGCTTTATTTTGATTCAAACTGAATAAGAGAAATTAAAGAATATTAAATAAACTTCTTTTTGATGTAAATGATTAGTTTTAAGCAGATCTCTACTATTACTTTTATTCACTCTGAACTTTTGTTTACAGATTTTTCATAAATAAACAAAAACCAAAATGAAAAATAGATCTTATACAATCAAAATTCAGAGCTGCAGTTATTAATTGCTGCAAAATGATTGAATATTGATTGTGTAATAAGTGAAATATGATCATTTGAAAATTTGAGCAACTCGATGATTTTAACTTTTCCCGAAAATTGTTCGTCAGATTTTTGATTTTAAATAGTCATAACTTTTTATCAAAAGCATCAATCTTCAATATTAATATCTTAAATGTAGTACTAATTACTACTACAGAATAGCATATTAACTTTTAAACTACGTTGTTCCAATTTAAAAGAAATTGCGATCAAAAATGAAATCTGACGAACAATTTTTTTGAACATTGCCCATATATGTTTTATGCCATTTTATTTATTTCTAATTGAGTTAAACGTATAACAAAATTATTTCAATAGACTTTAATCTAAACTTACTAAAATCTTTTCAATAACTTATCAGTGTTAAATCATAAATTAAAAAATGATAATAAAAAAGCCAAGAAATAATCATTCACAAAGCAATAATAATCTACAGACAGCTGTAAAAAAAAAAAAGATGGCGAATTGTCAATATATTCTGCTGTAAAAACATTTAAAATCCCAAAACAACACTTCGAACGCCATTATAGAAAATGAAAACCCTACATATCCTGGTAGACAACAAATAATTTCAGAAGAAAGTGAAAAAGAACTTGCTGATTGGGTCATTGAACATGCAGAACGTGGTGATCCACTTTTAAAAACTGATGTGCTCCAAGCGGCTACACAATTTGACATGCTGCAAAACAATCCGCCTCGATTTGGTAAAGATGGACAAGCAAGAAATGGTTCAATAATTTCATGAGTAGAAATCCAAAAATAACTTTCCGTAAACCAGAACCTCTTGGAAAAGCTGCTGCCGTTGTTTGTGAAGAAGATGTCGATCGTTTCTTTTACTATTTTCGAAATTGGCTTGAGAAGAACGATCTTTTGCATTTGCTTAATAGGCCTGAAGCCTTTATGAATTTAGACGAGACTGGATTTGATTTAAATGCAGCTCCCAATAAAGTATTGGCAAAGAGAGGAGCAAAGACTGTTAATACAGTTCATTCAGCAAAGGTTCATGACCGAATTACAGTCACATTCTGCTTCAATGCGGCTGGTGAAACTCTACGTCCTCAAATCATTTTCAAAAAGAATTTTTTCTGGACTTCTTCAAGTAACAAATAACTTCAAATATAATAATTTATGTATATATAACATAATAATAAATTTTATTTTAGGTCGCTTATGCTTCAGGACAAGCAGGCACAGATTTTTTGTTTTGCAAATCAGAAGATGGATGGACGACACAAAGCACTTTTTTTGAATACGTAAAGAAATTAGATCAAGATTTGACAAATAAAAATAGAAGCGACCAGTTATTATTTTTTGTGATGGTCATAAGTCTCACATCAACTATGAACTCTTCAAATGGTGCAAAGAGAGACAAAATCATTGTCGTGATTTTCTTTCCTAACTGTACACATATACTTCAAATGTGTGATGTTGCTATTTTGGACCTACAAAGCAAGGTTGGAAAAATGAAGTGAATAAGTAATAAAACTGAGAACAAATTAACAGAATTGATGCATGATGACTTTATTCGAATATTAAGCACAGTAATGAAACGAGTAATGACGCCAGAAATTATAAAAAATGTTTTAGAGCAACAGGAGTTTTTCCACTTGATCCTGGCAACATTCATCGCGATAGATTTTTAGGAACGAAATGTAACTTGCCATCAAACATACAAACGTTGATTATCAATAAGAACATAAATGATGATGATGTTTCAAGTCACATAGGAAATGGCAATTTTAACGTTGATAATATGGAAATGATATTGATGCATTAGATATGTTCTACGAAGAGGAAATTTCAGCATCATCAAATCAACCAACTACATCTGATCTCAATATTTTGTCTTCAGCATCAGAGCAATATCAAACACAGCATTTAATTGAACCGTTCTCATGTCATTATTATAATGAAGTCTCCTCAGTGCAATCACCACCTCATATTCAATCTTCTCAATTTAATTTTAAAGAGTTTATCAGTTATTTGAATGTATTAAAATGAACCTGCATTGAAAATTTTAAAAGAAGAAAATCATCCTGCATGGATCAATGTTCAGATAATTCAACAACAAATTGATTTAATGAAATCCTTCCTAAATACAAAACACCTCAGATGCAAGTGCTCCATCAATATCTTTTTTACGACCACCAATAAGTTTCAACGAAAAGGTTTATCAAAACGCAAACGAGTGGATTATGGTGTAATGACTTCAACTGAGATTATTAGATGCATGATGAAGAAGAAAAAAGAAAACAGGAAGCAGAAAATGAAAAGGAAAAGCGAAAAAAGCAACGTGAACAAGCTAAATTTGTGAAAAGAACACTTCTTAATATGAAAAAAGAAAAGGCTGAAGAGAGAAAGAAAGAATCTGCACGAAAAGCTGAAGATAAAAGCAGAAGAGAAAAGAAATTAGCTGCAGAAAAAGTTCAAAAGAAGAAATTAGGTAAGGAAAATAAGAAGAAATAGATTATACATTTAATTGTGTGTATTAATTATCAATAAAAATTCAATTTAAGTAAAATAATCTCTTATTTTCATTTAAATCAAATTATGCACATTTAAAAACTATTATGGTTTGAATTAACTAAATAATTGTTTATGTAAACATTAGTGGGTCCGATTTAGGTTCTTTTATGGGACCGATTTAGGATCTCATAGGTCCGATTTAGGTTCCATTATGTTTTGGTTAATTATCATTTAATGACCGAACTTAGAATATAAATATAATGTTATTATGAAACTACGAGCCTTTTCTGACTTATTGATTCAATCAGAATTGAAATCGGATGAAAAATAAAGAAGTAATTGAAATTTGGAATAGCAAAAATATGAAAATGGGTCCGAATTAGGTTCCTTTACCCTAAAATTTCGTTGATTTTCTCATGATTTATCAATTGATTCTTCACTAAACGTTTAATAAGTGTAAAACATATGATGATAAGATGCTAATCTATAGTGAGACAAGTAAGAAAATGTTTTAAATGACAAAATTTACAAAGATTGAAAGATTGCAAAAGATCGCAAAAAAATTGTAAAAATCGTCTTCCCTCGAATAAAAGAGCCATTTGCTCATTTTTGTTTTGATTAGTATGGAAAAAAATACGTTAATTTCTGAAATTTGCTCAGATTTTTAAATTTTTGAAGGCTCTTTTATTCGAGGGAAGACGGTAGCTAAAAAGCGCTTTTTTTGATTTCCGTTTATTCAGAGAATTACCCTTAAGCATATTATTGTGGTTTTTTTTATAAATAAAAAGCAATGAGAATATATTTTATAAGAAAAATTTAAAAAATTTTTAAGATTCAGCTTTCGGGATTTACCGATCCCGAAAATTTGTAAAAACGGGATCCCGATCCCGAAAAAGGAACCCCTAGGTGAAAAACATGTTATAGCTAGAACTTATGAGCAGTTTTTTAGATAGTTTTGATTACAATTGATGTTTGTTTAATATCCTTAACCAATCTCCAAATACATTTTGAAAATTTATTTTTTTTGGACAGAAAATTTAAAATGATTTTCAGCCATGAGAAAACATTGGCAAAAAATATTGCATGCTCTCTAAATTAAGTTTACTTCATGTACTTTTAAAATCTAAAACCACAATTTAAATATCGTCTGTAGTTTGAGAATAATAAGCGTACAAAAATATGACCAAAAATATCTTGACTTTTACAAAAACCTTCATATTTCGTAAAATACTTGATCATTCCAAATAATTCATACACCATTCGATTTGTCTTTAAATGGGGTGTGGGTCATGGACCCGATGGAATATTCCGTGGAATATTCCACGGAACTTCCATGCAACATTGCGCGGAATATTCCACGAAACTTCCATGGAAGTTCCACGGAATTCCGTGGAATATTCTGTGGAACTTCCACGGAATATTCTGCGCAATGTTGCATGAAAGTTCCGTGGAATGTTGCATGTAATATTCCACGGAATATTCTTTCAAGTATTTGAAAAGTTCTTCATATCCAGTATGAAATCTAGTTGTTCATAACTTTTTATAGAAAGTACCTAGACACAAACCGTAAAAGAGAAAAATGTTTAGAAATCCTTTAGCTTTTTAGCGCATTTTTGGAACAACAATGCCGCTTATATCTTCACTTTGGCTGGCTGTTCGGCTGGCTGTTCGGCTGAGCCGTGAGATCTCGAAAACTACAATAGCTAGAGACTTCCGGTTTGTTTTAAATGAATTGTGCTATCGAGTTATTGGCGGCATTCTTTATTAGAATGTTGTTACTTATTGCATTAATTAGGAAATTACGAATTAAAATTTCCAAATTAAAAAATGTAAACAAAGCGAAGTTGGCTGCGAAAACGATTGCAGCGTCACCAACGGCAAATGTTTGAACTACAAATATTTTGAATATTACTCAACCGTTATTTTAAATCAACAAAATTATAATAAGATTCTGTAAATTGCAGAGTCCGAAACAGTTTGGTATTTTATTTGCAAATAAATAAAAACCAACTAAAATTTAATTGATTAGGATTTTATTTATAATCGAATAAAATTTTGTTGATTTTTAGTTATTTGTAAAACGGTTTCGTACTCTGGTAAATTGAATTTCAATTAAAAACGCTCGCCGTACTTTCATACATCAAAATTTTATAAATATGATTTTGCCTATATTTTAAACTATTTTGATCAAATTATTTTAAACTGTAAATCTATTTTTCAATCGAATCTAATAAATATGTAATTTGACAACATACACTGATCTAGGCACCAAAAATGCGCTAAAGTAATCCGACTTAAGGCGGACACTTTTCAGTCTCGTTTATAACATAAGTATCCGCAAGTTTTCTCGAATTTGGCCGTATTTTGTACATCAAATTTGAGTGCTTTGTTTTCAGAAAATACAAAATATTTTGACAAACAGCCAAAAGCATATTAAACAACATATTTAGTAGCAGTTTTAAAGATAATTTGCTTAACATAAATTTCC
>CM031380.1:1340695-1529655 GCA_018290095.1 Polypedilum vanderplanki
TTCTCAAACTACAGACGATATTTAAATTGTGGTTTTAGATTTTAAAAGTACATGAAGTAAACTTAATTTAGAGAGCATGCGATATTTTTTGCCAATGTTTTCTCATGGCTGAAAATCATTTTAAATTTTCTGTCCAAAAAAAATAAATTTTCAAAATGTATTTGGAGATTGGTTAAGGATATTAAACAAACATCAATTGTAATCAAAACTATCTAAAAAACTGCTCATAAGCTCTAGCTATAACATGTTTTTCACCGTTTGTCAAATACAGTAGTAGTTTTAGAGAAAGATTGGTTTAAATGAGGTTCCTAAAAGTGTCCGGTTTTAAAGTGAACACACCAATATTTAAATACTTTAAGGCATTTTAGTGTCAATAGTCAATATCAATAAGGAAAGAGAAAGTAAAATTGATTGAAAAATGACTTTTAGACAGATAGATAGAAAGATTTTTAATTAAGGTCAAATGATTTTTCATCTATGAAAATAAAATAAAATAAAGTTGAAATTTTAAAACAAAAATTAATAAAAGAATGCATTTTTATGCCCTAATTAAATTTTTATTTTCAAAGAAGTAGAAAATTTTTCTTATTTAACTTCATATTGTGATGCATAAAGTGCATCACTTATTTTCTTTTATTATATTTTTACTTCATTCACTTGCATTTCCCAGTATTCTTTTATACACTTCTTTTTTTCACTCTTGTTGTACCTTTTGCAATTTCACAGCATAACAACTTCAATAAACTCACATTTTCATTCATTTTCCTTCACTTTGCCTGCTATGTGCCAAGAGAGGAGTTATAAAGCAGGCAGACAAGTAGAAGAACAGCAGTTATGTAAAAATATGAGCTCTCAAAAGAATAAGTGGATTCTCATAAAAATAAACGGAAAAAAGGAAAGTGAAGAACACAAAATTTGTGCAAATAAAAAAGCTCACTGAAGGTGTATATGAATATGTGCACATTTATGTATAAGTTTTATGTTTGTAGAGTGTAAAACTTTTATTTCTATCTTTTCGTTACTTCATCAACACTATAACTTTTCTCACTTAACTAGACACCATGAACATGATAAAGTTATCCCAATAAATGATTTATAAAAATTTTTATATGAATTTGATTAGCTTAAACTTCAATCGCATCAAATTTCAAGTCTACATTAAAAATCTCATTATAAAATTCAAATATATTCACTGGAGCGACATCCTACACAATGAGTAAGTAAAAAGAAAAATTTTAATTACTTTGAAAAGAAAACTAATTTGTGTATGAAAACACAAAAACGAAGGAAGAAGCGAGACTAAAATATGCAAACTAAGGAAATTTCATTAAATTTAAAGTTAGAGTAGCAGTAGCATATTCTTATATTGCAAATGAATGATGATCAACTTTTTACACTTGCCTAGGAAAAAAAGGAAAAACTCATTGCAAATTTTTTTGCAAGGCAATAAAAAATAAAAAGAGCAAAGTTATTTGGGGCACGAACGGTAATTTTTTTCTGGAGTCTTTTTTTGCTAATTTTACCGCATGAGGAAAAAGTTATAAATAAACGCGCAACCATCATAAAAAATGCATATTTACAATTCATTTGCATATTTTTCGCCATTTCTGTCACTTTTTACTCAAATTTTTTTCAATATGCATGATGCTCTGTTGTAATGATTGTGGAAAAATTTAGCTTGAAATTATTAAATTGAACTTATAAGTTATAACCGACTTTAAAATTATTCAAATAAAATTTTTACAGTGTACTGGATTTTCATTTAATAACATTTATTTGCTTTTAAGTTTTTGGCGAATTCTTTCAAAGTTTTTGTCACATTCAACATGTTTTGCCATTTATGACAATTTTTATTGCGCGATATATTGTTGACGAGTTTTACAAAATTTCAAAGAATATTTAAAAAGTTCTTTTATAATATTCTACAACAATTTAAAATTATTTTATTTTTTATTTTTTTTATTTTATTTTAAACTATTAAAGACATCATAATTAACATTGCAATTTCATTGATTTATTTATATTGGAGTTCAACAATAATGGTCATTTATATTTGAATTATATTCTGTTTATAGGTAAAGTGCATGAATAAAGTTTATTTTATCTTGATCTTTCAAAATAAAAAGACGCATTTTATATTGAATTTATTTTGCAGTGATATATATTTAGTTTTAGACCTTCAATAATTTATAACAATAAAAAGGATTTTATCAATATATTTTTACTTGAAATATTTTGTTTATGTCACATGTGACATAAATTTTAAGCGCATTTTTGGAACAACAATGCAGCTTATAGTTTCACTTTGTTCGGCTGGCTGGCTGGCTCACGGCTCCGGGCTGAGATCTCGAAAACTACAAAAGCTAGAGACTTTCGGTTTGCTGTGTTTGATTTGTACTATCAAGTTATTGGTGGCAATCTTTATTAGAATGTTGCCATTGATTTCAATAATTAGCAAATTACGAATTTAAATTTCCAAATTGAAAATGTAAATAACGCGAAGTTAACTGCGAAAACGATTGCAACGCCACCAACGGCAAATATTGGAACTTCAAATATTTTGAATATTACTCAACCGTTTCTTGCAAATCAATTAAATATATCATCAAAAGATTCAGTAAATTAGGTATCAATTAAGAACGCTTGCCGTACTTTCATATATCAAAATTTTATAAATATGATTTCTCTTATATTTTAAATTTATTTCGATTGAATTATTTTAAACTGTGAATTTGTTTCTCAAACGAGTCTAATAATTCTGTAATTTGTTAACATACACTGATCTAGGCACAAAAATGCGCTTAAGTGTCCCCCTACTACGCACGGACACTTTCCATGTCATTTTTAAGTGTCCAGTCCTTGAAATGATATTTTTTAATTTGTATACATTCACTTCGCTTCCTCATTATTTACATTCTCTATATAATAAAACCAGTGACCAAGTATCCGTGTTGCAGATCGGTGTACTTAAGCGCATTTTTGGTGCCTAGATCAGAGTTTATAACAATTACAGAAATATTAGATGCGTTTGTAAAACAGATTCATGTGATAAGATATACTGATTAAAGTAAATTTCAAATGTATTGGAAATTTCATTTGTAATACTGTTTCGAATGAAATATTTGAAATTAAGTTGTAGGAAATAGCAGTCAATTAAGAATTCAGCAGCTATTTCTTGTTTTGTTTACATTTTCATATAGAAATATATTTTATGAAAACTCGAGTAATGTAATTGCTGCTAATAATCCTAATCTATCGAAATTCTCGGAATCGTCTTTATAAATTTCGGTGATTTGAAAATAACGATCAAATTCAAAAATACGCGCATCTGAAAAATTTTTTTGATCGCAGTCAACTTCGCGAAAAAATTTTGTTTACAAATTTCAATATGAAAAATTAATTCATAATTTCCCAAGTTATATGACTAGTGACAGAAATATAAATAAGCGTCGCTGCACTAACTTTTTAGCACAAATCTAATGCAAAAAACCGTAAGCTTCTAGCTATCATAGTTTTCGAGATCTCAGAGGGACGAGAGCCGAACAGCCAGCCGAACAAAGTGAATGTATAAGCTGCATTGTTGTTCCAAAAATGCGCTAAAAATTGAAGAAAAAAGCATTTTCATGTAAATTAGATTTTTCATTATTTGAGAAATGTGCACAATTTTTATTATATTTTACAATCCAAGAGAAAGACAAAAAGGAAAGGAAAACGTGATGAAATTTCCTATTATATTCATTGTTTCATTCTCACTGTCACGCTTTACATTCACACACATACACACAAAAAAACATCTCGTTGAAATGGCAACTGTAATGAGCAGTCAAAAAGCGCAACGATGAATACATAAAAAGTCTCTTTCTCTCTGCAATTCACATATACACACATTTCTACTATGATAAAAAGAATAGACGAGCAGGAATGTGAGCAGCAGCTTTGATGTAGAGAATTTTACATGAAAGACAGATATTACAAGCTGAATGTCCTCTTATATGCTTTCACTGAAATTATACACTTTTTTTAATGAATGTCATTCAAGCTTTTCATATATACATCACTTTATTCATTGTTACTATAGAAATATGATCCTAGTCTTTCAATTTCCTGTTGCTTGTGATTAATAAAGTGATGAAATTGAAGTGTATGAGTTTTAAACGCCAGTAGCTGAATTGTTTTAAACTTTTAGATTGAAATTTTTAATTTAAAGAATAACATTTGGTTTCTAGTGTTCTTATTATTATTATAAAATGTTTTTTAAAAGTTAAATTGATTTTCAATCAATATTTATTCCTAACTTTATCTCATTTAAATTCAATGATTACATTCACACTAAACTAACAATTTTCAAAAATTTACATAAAGAATTCTCAGAAATCGTCTTAATTACACTAACCATTATCATTATTTTGTAATTGTCATGATGTTCATGTAACTTAACACATATCACATAATAAAATTTTGAACATCTATCTTGGCTTGTTTGCGTTGCAATTTCACCTTTCTCATGTCACAAAAAACTGTTCTCGTTATTGCAATTTTATGTCACTTTTCTCGGTATGACTCTCTCTAAAAAATTTCCCTTAACATCCCTCTCACTTACTTGAATTTCAATGTTGACGACATGAAGAACAAGAAGAAATGATGAGAAGCATAAAAAGCATATGACACCAGTTTTAATTAAACTTTTTTATATGTGTACATACATACATTCGACATGATAACGTTAAAAAAAGATATGAGAATGCTTGTGTGCATGATGTCATGTGAGGTTTCTTTGAAGTTAACATTTAAAACTCTTTCATATTAAAACTATTAAAGTTGTGTTTTAATGCTTGGAACAATACTTTTAATTATCAATAATACGAAACTTTTTTGATGGTGTTTTTGGTGTCTTTTGTGTGAAAATTATGGCATTTTATGAATGTCTGTATGGAAATGAACAAGCATTCATTTCGTAAAATTTCTTCTTTTTGAGTCTTTCTTTGAATATTTTATCTCGTTTATAGGGTTTAAGAGTTGTTGAAAATTTAAATTTTACCGTTGAAATTTGAATTTCATAAAAAGAAATTTTTGCTTTGCAGTCAACTTAATGATATTTATTTTTGTTTATATTTTTAAATTTTTATTTAATGAAATTAAAAAAGTCTCTTTTTTCACCATTCTAGCTAGTAACAAAGTTTTAATCAGCATAAAGAAAAGAGTTCCAGTTGTAATTTCCTATAAAATTCATTAGAAAAACTTTGACAAATGTTTTAATCAAAAACACGCTCATATAGGGCGCCTTTCAAGCATATATGACAAACATTTTATTCCATTTAACATTTCTATTCATTTACTGATGACATCATCGTTCATACAAAATTTAAAACATTCTATTATATCAAGTCACAAAAAGAACAAAAACCAAATTAAATGAGCAAGGATGATAAACAAAAGTCTCTGTTAAAATACAAAATGATATCATTTACATACCTTTTTCATTTAAACCTATTAAAAGTCGCCCTATGAATGCAGGATGACAATAATTTAATAACGACACATGATATCATTTCTCTTTCTCTTTCTCTACGTTGTGTTGTATGTGTGAAAGGTAAAGTGATACATCTGTCGTTGATTGTAAATGTTAATTTTCATGATATTAAATATATAAACTTCAAAAGCCATCCCACATAAATGAGAATAGTGAGTGTGAGAAAAAGAAAAAGAAAATATTCAATTTACTGCTCGAATATACACAGCACAGCACTTTCAATTTTCCTTCTTGTGTTTAATTAAACAATTAAGTTTGCATGTTCACGTATTTATTCACACAACTTTATTTTACCGCTTCCTTTTCTCCCTCATTCCTTCAAGTCAAAACTTGTACTTCATTAATTGCTATAGCAAACATGTAAAAGGTAAGATTTGATGAGAGCACCAAAGAGTGTTTCATTTAGATGAAAAACTTTATTTATAAAATCGAAAATTCTTCACTCAATTGGAACAAAAACTTTTGCCACATATTCCTGATTGATGGTAACGCAACGAAAAATTAATCAAAGTAGGAAATTATTTCAATTTTATCTAATGAATTTGTAGAAGCAACTGAGTTGAAGGTAAATATCGTCAATCAATTCAGAAACCACATATTTACCATGCAATTTAAACTGTCTATATGAAAATTTTCTCTTTCATTTTCTGGCAAAATTTTCCTTTTTTTCTTAAAATCCACACATTCACAACTGAGGCAGAAAAATAAGTCGTAAAAGTGTGAGAAATGGAAATGCGGGTCTGTATCAATATCATATTTTATAGCGTACACACATACAGTGTAAAATGTTCATATATTGGCATATAACAAAGTTTTAGAGTGAAAATTTATGCATGCATAACCCCTTTCACTGGCTTATAAGTTTCTTCTCTTATCCCATTTTTTCTAGGGTAAAAAAGATTGATGTCTCTAGTATGAAAACTTGCATGAATAAAACATAAGTCGAAAAAAATAGCAAAGAAATATTTTGATGGTAATTGTAAGTCATGCGAAAATTTAATGCGATTATTGATAGAATAAAAAAGGAAGAAATATTTTAAAAGTGTTAGATTTAGGGCGTTTTTATTTGTTTATTTATCATAGAAAGAATGCTACTTGTATTTTTCAGAAACTTAAATTCACTGAAAAAATGTTGGTAAAACTACAATACTAAAATAAAATCGTTTCATAAAATTTGAAACTTGGAAAAATCTGTAAAATTAATGGAAAATCAACAAAGTTTTTTAATATTTTTCCCTATTTTTCAATAGTCCTTTAATGAATATTTCACACTTGTTTAAAATTTATTTATTTGTTTATTTATTCATCAATTTCCACTGTCAATGATAAATTAAATAAATTTCATTAAAATCTCAAAAATTGCGCTAAATGATGTGATTGATTATATTTCCTAAAATATTATGATAAAATAGACAACAGCAGCAAGCAAGCAGGAAATAATAGGATAGACATTAGTGTGTTCAATGACATATGAAATTAAAAGAGTAAAACACACAATTCTCAACATCATTTGAGATGTGTCGCATTGGGGACAATTATATAATGTAATGTTTTACCTCAATCCTTTTCCAGCATTGTTACAGCTGCAGGCAGAATCAAAAATTGTAAATTTATTGTGGTAAATTGGAAACTCACTGCAATGCTCAAAATTACTTTCTCATATAAAATGCAAATCATTTATTAAATGACTCTCGACGGCACTTAATTGAAAATGCTTCATGTTCATTTTGTAGGCTGAGTATCGACATACTGATTCGATTATACTCAAATTTACAATTGCAATTTACCTTTTTGTGGTTTTTATGAAAAGATATTCATGAAAATTTACAATATGTACAATTTCAAAAAAGTTTCAATTTCAGAGTGTAATTGAAAATTTATTCATTTTTCAATGTTTTGTTAGAAGATACATGATAAAGATAATTGTAATTAAACATATTTTCTCTCTCATTTTCCTCATTCATGCGAAAAGATAAATTTCCATTTTATTGTATAGAGTAATAAAATTGCAAAATGACAATCTCGTTATCTTTATAAATATATGCATATGCAAAGTAAGTTAATCTCTTTCTCTTTCCTTTTATTGCTGTCCTACTAAATTCTTAATTTTCTGATACATTTACATAAATTTATCTCACATTTTCATCTTACTTTGGTGCATCTTACACCTTACAACCTAACTGCAAAACTATTTATCGTGTGCTCTGATATCTAAAGAAAATGTAATTCTGTAAAATATTTTTATTGCTTTAACATGCATTTTACTGGTCTTTCATAAATTTTCTTTTATAAAAGAAATTTATAAAAATTTCAAAGATAATGAAATTTCAATTTTTTTAACATGAAAATAACTCATTAAAAAATTAAAACATGTAAAAAAATTCACGTTTTTAATCAATAAAAAATTATTTTTAGCGCATTTTTGGAACATCAATGCAATTTCTCAAAAACCTTTTGGCCAATCAACAAACGGTGAAATGTATAATATTTCTATGACTTTTAAGCAGTTTTTAAGATGCATTTGGTGAGTTATCATTTTGATTATATATTTTTATTTTGACTCGAAAATTTTTCAAGAAAATTGATTTTTTTGCCATGGAATTTCAAAAGTGATTTTCTCGAAACTTTTTTATTATTATTATTATTATTATTATTATTATTATTATTTATTGAAATAGCTTTTTTTCGCAAGGAAAAGCCACAGAAGGCATAAAAACCTTGCTAGAACAGGAATACAAAGAAAAATAAAAATTTGTCTCAGTGAGAGAAATCTCGTTTAAGAGACTTACAATTGATTAGTTACAAAATTGAATAGAAATTGAATCACAGGATAGCGTCGCGTGACAAATGTTAATGTCGCATAATGCTGCAACACATTATTTATGTGTTTTGACTCGATTCGTAAATACAAGTTTTAACAATAAAGTGATATTTTAATTGCAATGAATTAGTGTTCGAGTATATGTGCTATTGGTTATGTAGTGTAATAGACAAAATAAGTGTTGAAAGAGTATTTCATTAAGAGTGAATGTACAGATACAATAAAGATGATTAAATAATTTGTGAAAAAGAAGCAATTAATGGAAAAAAAACAAAATGCGAAGTGTTTTAACTAAAAGTCTTCAAATAGTCATTGTTGAAGCATAATTTAAGAAAATTCTCGTTTCTAATGCTACATTTTAGCACCCATTTGAATGCATGGCTGAATCTAAGGTTTTTTATTTCCTCATCTATGCTATTGTAAATGTGTACGCCAAGAAAATTGATTGACTTTGATCCTTTGTTAGTTTTGATAATTGTAGTTCTAAGTACATTTTTGTTTCTTAGTGTTCTCGAACTTGTTGGCTGTGTAGTGATGGATATATTTGAGTGTACCTTTTTGTTGAGAATACTGTAAATAATTGTTGCTGTGGATACAAAATTTATAGCGCGAATAGGAAGACAATCAGAAACTAGGTGAGCATACATGTTGACCCTATTCTCAAGTCTATCCAGATTAAATACATTTCTTAATGCCTATTTTGTATAATTTGTAGGTCTTTGATTACAGTATCACTAGCACATCCCCATATAGATGACATATAGTACAAATTGCTTTCGATTAGAGACTGGTAAATAACTTTTTTGACGTGTAGAGGAAGTCTATGTTTTAATTTCCATAGCGCACCGGCGGCTGATGACAGTTTAGATGTTAACTTGTTCACATGTATGTCCCATTTGAAATGATGATCAATGAATAAACCTAGATAGTTAGCAAAATTGACTCTTTTTAATACCTCATTATGGTCCAAGTATACTGTATCTTGCAGCGTGATACTTTGATGGGGTGAGTGAATAATCATGAAATTGCTTTTATCAGTATTTAATATTAATTTCTTATTTTGTAGGAATTTCTTAATAAGCGTCATGTCATGCTTTATTGCTTCAGTGGGATCAACTTTGGTTGGTAAGCTTATTGCTATAATGATATCATCTGCATACAATATATATTTTCCTTTTAGTGGCAGGTTTGCGACGTCATTTATGTATAAGTTAAACAACATAGGACCCAGAATAGATCCTTGTATCACTCCAGAGTTGACTTTCCTACGATGACTAAGTATTGAATCGTATTTAACTAACTGCTCTCTATCCATGAGATAATTTTTAAGCAATTTCAGTATTTTACCACGAAAACCATTTCTTTCCAGTGTGTCTGTCAATAAGTTATGATCAACAACATCAAATGCTTTTCGCATATCTAACATTACTAATGCCACTTTTTTCTTTAGGTCAAGTTGAGATCTGATATCATTAGTCAATTCTAGAGCTGCTAATTCCGTGTTACATTTCTTCTGAATCCAAATTGCCTTTCAGATATTAATTTATTTAGTTCAATATACTCGACAGCCTTTCATGAAGAAATTTTTCTATGATTTTATTAAAGGTGCTAAGGACTGATATTGGACGGTAGTCAGCAATGTTTTTGAGGTCGCCACTCTTGTTAATCGGCGTGACAGCTGCTATTTTGAAATCATTAGGATATATTCCAGTATCGAGGATTCTGTCAATGAGATGCTTAAGTATTGGTGCAATTGAGATTGCAATACATTTTATGTGAGAGACTTTTATGTTATCGAGTCCACATGATGAAATTTTTAATTGCCTTATGATGGTGATGATCTCACATTCAGTTGGAGGCAATATCACACATGATCGGAGATTACAGTTTTTTGGAGGAATTTCGGAATAAGTTACATTTGGTAGTTTATTTGTAAGATTGTTAACATTATCAATAAAATAATTGTTGAATGTTTCAGCTATTAGTTTTTTGTCATTACATATGAATCCATCTATACAAATATTTGCAGGTTCATCTTTCATTTTCCTACCTAAAACTGTATTGATATTTTCTACATTTTTCTTTGAGTCATTGGAGCGAAAAAGTTTGAGATCGTGTTTTCATTGGCAAAATTTGTTTGTGCACTATAAATTAAGTACCTTTTGTTCACTTTTAAGAACCGCAAGCAGAATGTAATTATCTTAAGTAGTTAAAAAGTTATGAGTGAACAAAAATGAGGACTTAAAAATGGAGACTTTTACTAAAATGTCCATATCTCGGTAATTACTAAACCGATCGAAATGATTTATACATCATTCGATCCATCATAAAATGAACTACAAAATACAATTGAGTGGATAGTAATTCAAGTTTTCATCATTTTCCATACAATTTTCAAAATTTCTTTGTTCACATATGGCGAAAATGTAAACAAAGAATTTGTCAATTTTCTTTCGCTCATATCTTTTCAATATCATCGTTTCAAACTCAAATTGATACTTCAATTGTTTATGTATAACTTAGTTTAGATAATTAAAATAGAATAAGGATAAGGGACAATGTTATTGAAAAGATATGAGCGAAAGAAATTGTCAAATTCTTTGTTTACATTTTCGCCATGATGTAAACAAAAGAAATTTTGAAAATTGTATGGAAAATGATGAAAACTTGAATTGCTATCCACTCAATTGTATTTTGTAGTTCATTTTAAAATAAATCAAATGGTATATAAATCATTTCGATCGGTTGAGTAATTACCGAGATATGGACATTTTAGTAAAAGTCTCCATTTTTAAGTCCTCATTTTTGTTCGCTCATAACTTTTTAACTACTTAAGATAATTACATTCTGCTTGCGGTTCTTAAAAGTGAACAAAAGGTATTTAATTTATAGTGCACAAACTAATTTTTGTCCATGAAAAAGTTTCGAGAAAATCGCTTTTGAAATTCCATGGCTCACCAAATGCATCTCAAAAACTGCTTAAAAGTCATAGAAATATTAAACATTTCACCATTTGTTGATTGGGCAAATAGTTTTGGAAAAATTGATATTTGAATAAGACGACATAAAAAGCGCTCATTTTTTTTTTTGAAAACCCCAATAATTTCACTTTGGGTGGCTGGCTGGCTCCCGGCTGACGCGAGATCTCGAAAACTCAATAGCTAATGACTTCCGGTTTGCTGTGTTTGATTTGTGCTATCGGTTTATTCCGGCGACGCTTATTTATATTTCTATCATTACTCACACAATTTGGTAAATTGCGTATTAATTTTCCATATGAACGATTCTCAAATTGTGTTGTTGTTGTAATTTTTCTGTGAATGAAAATTTCTCTTTAATTAGAAAGTATTATAAAGTGCTTAAACACTTAAAAGATGTGTTTTAAGCTCAAGTTTTATTATTCGTCATTAGGATGAAGTTTAAATTGATAATTTTCGAGTTTTTTCCATTCTCAAAGCATCAATCTGATAACGCTGACGAAATTTGCAAATTGAGAATGGATTTTTAGAGAAAACTATAAATCCAATCTTTGTGTTTTTGGTACCAAAAGATAGATATTAAAAAAGTAGCCGACCAATCTGGTATTATTTAAGCGTTTTAATGCTTTGTTTTATCAGGAAATAAATTTTTAGTGAAAATTTTTGCGTTATCAGATTGACATTTTTTTTAAAGCGCTTGATTGAAATTTTTAAAAAAACGGTTTTTGTAAATTAAATTTTTTTTGATTTTTCAATTTTTTTTTCTCTCTACATTTTTTTGATATCATTGCTTTTTTATGATTATATTTTTATCTTTCTTCATCATCATTTTTGAGCTGATTTTTGATTTTTTCATAATACAAAACATTATTTTTCTTTTGTTTCTCACGATAATTTTGCAGTTTTTCTTCATTTCCCGGTTGTTTAAGCTTTTCGAAATACTATTTCATTCTTTGATTTGACATATCAAGTATATTTTATAAATATATCACTTTAATTTAACAAAAGAAATTTGTTTTAATAAAACTTCAATCAGAATTTTATTCATTTTAAAATAACGCTAAAAAAAATTTATAAAACAAGTAAAGAAAACTTGCAAAGATACATAAAATAGAAATTAAACATAATTTGAGAAAATAAATAAACAAATTTTTATTGGCGCGCATTTTTCGTTAAGTTTTCAATGAGTTTTTTCGTGGAACAATTTTCGTTAAATTTTTATCGTTAATTTTTTGAATTTGACTCAATCGTTATTTTCCAATTATTAAGTTTTTTTACAAAAACGAATCGGAAAGTATAAAACGATTAAAAATCACTCGTAACAATTAAATAGGGTAAACGTTCCTAATTATGGACAGTTTTTCGGATTTTGATTTTCAATCATAAATATCTCTCTTAATATTTGATTAAATCCATTTCTTACGAAAGTTTTAAAAGTAGAATTTCAGCATCTTTCATTTAAAATATTACTTAGAAATCGAAGTTGAATATTTAAATCACAATAACCATTCAAATACCGATCCTAATTATGGACGGGTTTGAGTCCTGATCCTAATTATGGACATTATTTTTCCTAATTATGGACAGTTTTGTTTTTATTCTGATTTTTTTACACTTTTCAATAATTGCTGGCACTTCACAATTCTTTTTAATCACTTATTTAATACAGCAAAAGAAATGTAAACACATTACTAAACAACAAAAAAGCTTAAATAAAGCAAAAATTAATAATTTAAAATTTAGAAATATTTGAGCGCGTTTTTTTGCAATTGGTAACAAAAATTCTCACGCGATTCTCGCAAAATTTTTCCATGTATTTTTGTAAACAAAAACTGTCCATAATTAGGAAAAAAGACTGTCCATAATTAGGTTAAGCATTTGTGACAAGATCTTGCTTTTTAAATCGTGTTAAATTGTGTGAATAAGTGATTGAAAATGCAGTTTAAGTTTAATTTCAAATCTTTAAAGCATTTGAATAGTGAAATTGAAAAGAATTAGTGAATAACAAGTGATTGAAAATTGTGAAAAATTTTATTGTTTTCGAGAAAAATACAAAAATGGATATCAAGGCTGGGACACTTAACTAGTTAATTAAATTTAATTAAATTTAATTAAAAGTGGCTAGAATCATGAAATAAATCAAAAATATTAACTATAAAACAGATTAAACCATAGTATAATATCATTTTTACCAATTTATACATTACAAAACTTGTATATTGACCACAACAACCGACTTTTGGTTCTTAAGAATTTAAAGTCATAATCCATGATAAAAACATTGCAGAAGAGTTTTTGATGGTTTATTTACAAGATCTAAAAGCTCACAAAAGTAACAATATAAATTGTTGTCAATGTATGTTAGTCAATACCTATGCGTTCGAGTACTCTTGTAGGAAAGAAATTTTGGTAATATTTTTTAAATAGTACTGTGAATTATTAATGAAATGTTGTTAGAAATACATATTTCTGACCATTTAGTAATAATTCAAAATATTACATGATGATTCATGCGTACCACCACATTATAATCTAAGACTTTCTTAGAAATGTCTTAACTCCACGAAAAGAGAATACCTACTTTTAAAAAAGATTTTATTGATCAAAAGTGGTAATAAACTTACATATGTATATCGTGTGTATTTGTTACAATAGCATTGGATGCAGCAAATCATGCCAACATTAGATAGCTTATAAGAATAACAATTTATACATGTTAAAAAGATTCATAGAAAATATAATTTTATATTTTTAAGTTTCATGATTTAAACAAAAAGTTTAGAAGAATAAACTTAAAAATATTGTTGTATAGATGAGAAAAAAAGCAAACAAAAAAGTAGACAATTCTTTAAATAGACATGGTAAGATGTTCATAACACTTACATAAATCTTTAAAACAAATAACGAAAACTTATGTGTTTAAATAATAAACAAAGAATTAAGCCTTATAAGATGACACCATCAATATTTCATTCAAATACCACTTTTCTAATGTAAATTTAGGAGAATGTGCATTTGACTCAGATGTGTACACCGGGGAATTTTTCAATATGGAATCATATTATGAATTCACAAGACACATAGACTGATGCCTGTTTTATTTCAAACCTAATCTCCGACACCAGATCCACGATAGTGATTTGACTCTACGATCTAGCATTCTGCAGAGAAGCTAATGAGAGTTAAATTATCATATTTTCCGTTATATACTTTATTATTGGAACTTAAGACGATAGACTTTTATAATATTAGAGGCATTATTGGTAATGATAAGATACAAGTGATTGACAAATTTTTATTTTTACCCTTTGGTCTTAGATGACATAAATGCTTTGTGTTGCCAAACTCTTAGATTTAGTCATACAACACCATATAAGTTTGAATATCTTAAGAAATTATTCTTTTCTTGGGCCTAATGAATTTTTTATTCAAGTAAAGAATATAGAATTTTTAAAGATTGGAGCAAATTTATGGTTTAACACCTGGTAGTTTCACCAGACCGTTAGGGGCTTTTTTTTGAAAAAAAAGCCTATGGGTGTAAAATGTTTTCTTTCGAAATCGTTTAAATTGAGAAAAAATTGTTGACAAAAACTTTAAATATCAACACTTAGCTAATTATTAATAGCTCTGAATGCAAAAGGTAATGTAATTTAACAAACCAAACATTACTTTACAGCAAAATCTATTAATAATTAATAATTTTGATATTTTTGTAAATATTTTTTTAAAAAATTTATTTCAAAACATTCGAAAATTCAGAAACATTTCGAAAGGGGTGTAAAAATCACGTTTGATTTTAAATTTTCAACGGTCAAAATCATCGAGTGAAACTACCAGGGTTTAACATATCAGTGCATTTGACAACAAATTTCAGATGTTCTTGCTACTATTTAACTGGCATCAAGTATGACTTTTTGCGGTCTTTAAAATTACTTCTAATGACTTTTTAAAACTTTTTGGTATTTTTTGACATATCTGATATACTGATCAAAAGTTTGCACATACATACGTTTGGCTCGGCACACATTCGATAAATGTTTATTGTCAGTAAGTCTACATATCGAAACTTTCCAACCGAATTATAAAAAATTTTAATAAATTTTGAAAAAATACACAAAAATCCGCTAAAAAATCAGCTGCAAGTGCGTTATTAAACTTAATAAATCGAAATATTTCAATTGATGAAAAGTAAATTTGAATCTATTGGTTTTAATTCGTTTTTTTGATAAAGAATAATGATTCATGCACACTATATCGTGTAGCTCAAATCTTTTTTTGTAAAATATCTACTTATTTGTTTCAAAATCAGAATAAAAACAGGTTTTGTTTGCCTCCAATATCAGAAATATTAGCAGATTTGGAAATATTGAACCAATACGTGTGATGGAAAAAATCTATTGAGCAAATGGAGCTATTGCTTGCATGGCATCTAGACTGATGCCTGTGGTGTAGACTGATGCCTGTTGTGTCCCAAATCTAACTCCCACCAATCAGACATACGACAGTCATAAAATTGATAATTAATATATAATACTTAAGTTTTACATGAGACAACCCCAGGAAAAGTTAATATTCTATCGAAATATCATTAAATCTGATATTTGTTAGATTTTCTGCCATTATGAACATTTATTAAACTTGTTTAGGTGCTTCAAATCGAAAATGGAACTCGTTCCTAACATTTAGTATCATTAAATCTATATATAAAGACGATTTTGAAACAAATTTTTGATGATTTTTTATAGAAAATTTATTAAAAGTGAATATCAGACTATTATTTGTTTTTATGTGCAGTATTGGTGCATTTTTAGACTATTTCTGTCAAAAATCATAATTTTGATAGTTTCTATCAAGAGTTAATTAAAGTTAATTAAATTTAAATTAACTTTAATTAAATTTAATTAACTTTAATTAAATTTAATTAAAAATTAACTGAAAATTAAGTGTCCCAGCCTTGATGGATATTTGGCGAAAAATACAGATAAATATTTGATATTGGAGTGTTAAATAATGTTTAAATGACATATTAAATCATTTTCAATCATAATATATAGTGAGTTTGTGTGTTTTGATAGCAAATTTAAGAATTCAAAAAAACTGTCCATAATTAGGGAGTGTCCATAATTAGGTGTGTTTACCCTAACTTGAGTTTTCATGGATTATATTTCCATATAAACAATTTAAACAAAAAAAGAATTTCTGCTTAATAATTGATTTTTGCTTCAACTTAAATTTCTATTTTATCATTCGGGACTAATAATGTTTTATACAATATACAAATTTGACTTGCAATAGTGCTATATGTAAATTTGACGGACTAATTTCTTATACAACCAAAATTAAACTCGATCCATATATTTTAAATTGTGAATCTATTTTCATTAATGTATCTGATAATTCTGTAATTTGTAACAAACACTGATCTAGGCACCAAAAATGCGCTTAAGTGTCCCCGATCTGCCAAACGGGTACTTGGTCACTGGTTTAATTCATTTTTTCTAATTTTAGATAATTACAATTATTGCAAGCCTTTTAAATAGGTAAAAGATAAGCCAGTAATTGCAATAAAATATAAAATAGATAAAAACATAGAAATAATTCAAAAATAATTAATATCCATAATTAAAAATTATTCAAGTGAAAGTGATAAATTGCTTTTTTAGTATTCATAAATGCAAAATTTTCTAACATACAAAAACAAAATAAGTTTATGGTTTTTAATCATTAAACAAAGATCCCCAAAAACAAACATAAATGAAAAGTCCCACATGAGTTGATGGCTGCACATTTATAAGAGAAATGCACTAGTAACAAAACAATGAGCAATTTAATTTATCGAGTTTTGCTATGTGGTAAGTATGCCATGCTATTTTACCACATGTAACCTCAAACATGCAAAAAAGAACTTAAATATAGTAAATTCCCATAAGAGAATGAAAAGAGATGAAAAATTTGTCTAATAAATTACACACACCTACATGGAAAGTTAGAGGAAGAGAAAATTCATAAATTTTTAATTAGTTAAAGCACATCTTACCTTAAAAAGGCAATAATGGTATATGGTTATCATATGAGGTAAAACACCTAATTCTTCATCCTATTATGCATATTAAAAATAACTCTCTGTATGTATAAGCATATATGAGAAATTATAAATGCATGTGGTCATGAGAATTAGTACTGAGTTGAGCGAGCAAGGAGAGAAGAACATACATGCATTAGTGGTGGTGATTGTGGCTCCGAAATAAATTTTTACTCACACATTAAAATTTTTCATCTAATTTGTGCAAGCATAAAGAACAGAACGACCACGTGGTTACCAGATGTGAGAAGACCGCTAGCTATATAGCACATTACAGTAAATGTTCTCTCTTTTTACATCCACGCCTGTAATAACAATTTTCTCCATTAAATTTACCTCCAACCAGGCACAAGACTATTCACCACTTGTGAGTTCACTTCTTTAACCGTCTAGGAGAGTGGAATTTCTCATCATTATATACAACAGACCTCCGCATACTAACTTACTCTTTCCCGTGAGATAACTAGACTAACTATCCATGCACATCATTTTTCATCTTAGATACATTTACATCCATACTGAAGGGAAAAAATCGTTGAAACTTAATACAAATTTCATGATTTTTCAACATGTGCAAAAGATGTGTTAAAAATTACGGTGCTGTCGGGAATGTTGGGGATAACAATGAGAATATAAAAGAACAGATAAAAGAAAGAAGTCTGAGTACACATTACAATACTTTTTTGTGCATGTGTTGTTATGTGTTCATTTTAATTTTAAAGTTTTTTTTTTGCTATTTTATTATTGCATAAGAAAAAGAAGAAATTTGAATACTGCTATTGTGTGTCTTTTCTTTTTTAAGGAAGTGAAGAAAAGTTTTCTTTTTTTGTAAGAGATACATGTATGACATAAGAGCATGACATTCTTTTTAAAATGTTTAATCCAGTTGGCGACTTTCTTTTTTTTTAGTTTTTAAAATTCAAATTTAGAACTAAAAAAATCATTTTAGTTGTATTAAAAATTTAAAATTTTAAATTTTAGCAGTGCTTAAATTCAAATAATATAAGCATTGAAGAAAATACAAGAACTATAACTAACCTAAGAAATTTTTCCATTTTGAAACATCTTGAATTAAATATTATTCTTTCTAAATGTATATTGATTTTTTTTACACTTAGTGATTTTTTTTTCAAGTAAAATACAAATTTTCCAATTATTTTCAAATTTAAAATTCTCTATCATCAAATAAGCAATTCAGTAATTGTATAGAACACGTGTTCCTATGTGTGTCTATGTATTCTTAAATAAAAGCAATTTGAATTCAACTACTAAAGAGCTCGCTCTTTCGCTAGACATGCATGAAAGCTTCTCTTTTCAATTTAACTTTTCTATCATCAGAAGCATTGTTAAAATCATCAATACAGGAATGAGGAAAAGAAGGAAGCGAATGAAAACAACCATTGCATGTAAATATTTATCAAAAGATTCTCTCTTATTGCAAGCAACTATTTCCTCAAGTGTATAGCTTCACAAGCATGCAGCAGCAGTATCATCAGCAATGAACGAACGAGTGATTCAATTGAGACTCTCATTACACGCTGAAATAAACTTGACTTTATGAAATTAAAAGAGCTTTGCAATATAAAGAGGAAAACTGAAAGTAATTTTCTATAAATTTCATCTTATGAGAATCTAGAATAAGTAAATAATAATGAATATCAAAGAGACTTTTGTTATTTATTACTTAAAAGGTTTAGAAAAAGGCAGACACTTTAATTTTAGTGCTCAGCACAAAACACTCAAACATTGGTCCTGAGCACTTAAACACTAAATGTTCAGCATTAAATACTTAATTATGATGAATTCATAATTTATTTTTGAAAATTGCTGAAAACAAAGAAATTTCAATCATAAATCAGTCATGCATTAAATCTCACTCAATGAATTCCAAATTATCCCTCTATTTACCAATTTACTCCGAAATATCTGAATTTCTTTCTCTATCCTACAATATCATAAAAAATAACTTTTCTTCCGCCATTCGAAGTATATCATAAGCACTTGAGAATTAATTTCACGATGAAGCAGTTTGATGATACGACAAACTCTTTATGTCTTCCGTATTGAATTATGCTCTTCATTTCTTCCTTTTTTCATTCATCTTACTGCTGCATTTAGTAAATACAAAAAACTTTTCTCTTCCCTTTTTAAAGAAAAACAATTTTTTCAAAAATGTAAAATCTTGACGATACTTACAAGCGTAGCGACAATTTTTTCTATAAATACCTTCACATATTTACCTCCATACCATTCACTGAATGTAAATGAAAAAGAAGAAGGGAAAAAATAAAATGTTTTTGTCATATGAAAAGAACAAAAAAAGATACAGAGCAGCTCTATATAAGGTGAAGAGATTAATGACACTCACTTCAAAAATGTGTTTTTCATTCAAGGAAAAATTTCTTTCTAAAAATATTAAAATAAAAATTTTCAACACTTAAGACTCTCTTAGAAACTGTCAAATTATATAAGAAGAAAAATTTATTATTGTACGATTGTTGTTTGATAAATAGAAAGAATTCTACACATAACATGTCTTTTATTGCCCAATTAATTCAATTCCATGAGTAAAAACAAAAAGAATCACGTGTTTTTGAGCTCCTCCTGGTAATAAAGAACAAACAGCAACAACAATAAGCTGAAATCAACATCTCAAGCATCTACAAACAGTGAACGGAAAAAGAGTCTTTTTTTGGCTCGAAGGAGGAAGAGAAAGATTATAAAGAAAACAATATCGTTGCTCATGGCGCTGTATAAAGCATTGTATATGGCATTTCAGAGTTTTGTGCTTCTGTTGTACTGTTTGGAATGGCAGCATATTTCTCTACTCTTATCTCGGGCTTTTGCCATTAAAATGTAAATTAAAATGGCATTCTTGGATAAAGATTATAACCAAGCGGGAATGAATGAACACAGCTACAAGCATATTCTTTCTCTCTCTCTTACTCTTGCTTTGGTGAATCTGGAAATGTATTTGAATTTACAAAAAACATTTGAAAGAAAAGTTCAAAATACACAATGAATGGGTTAGAAATAAGTTAAAGAGCTTCTATGAATTGTCATGAGACTTTATACTGGAATTTTCTTAAAGATTGTGTTGGTAAAATGTCATTTATATATATATATATATATATATATATATATAAAATTTCTTGCTTTTCAGCATTTAAACTCTAATGAAGCCATGTAAAGTTGTTCAAATTTGCTAATTAGGTTTGTTTATTGAAGCGAATCTAATTGAAATCAATGAATTTAAATTCACTCAAATGAACAGCTCAATCAAGCTTGTTTAATTGTTTAAAATTGAAGCTACTAAAAGCAAAAATTGGCTTATACGAGTAATTTTTATTAGTTGAGCAGTTGATTGCTGCAAGAAATACTTTTATCCTTACCTATTAATTTACCATAATAAAACAAGATAAAGACACTTTATTTCATTGTAAAAATTAATAAAAACAACTTTATAAAAAAAAGAATTTAAGATTTTTTTATCATAAAATAAAGTCCACGGTGTAGATCAGTGAGCGCAACAGATCGCTGTGCGTTGCTGCTCAAGAAAAACTTTTCAAGTTTTTCAAAAATACTTCGGCGCCTCGGTTATTATATTTTATTTATGGACATGCATCATTTGGGTTAAAATGCCTTAAAAATCATTTCCGACATGTTTTATCGACGTTTCAACTGTCGCGCAACATCTTTAGTCACACGCGACAAAATGTAGCAAGTGATTGCAGCGCTATTAACGGCGAAAATTAGAACTAATTGCGATTTTCACACTAGGCTAGCCACTAACATATGCACCATTTTTTACCTAAAGTTGATCAGTTCGTCTAAATGTGTCACAGATTACGAATCAGCAAGAATTTTGGCGAAAAAATTAAATCTGTGAGCTGTAGAGTGGATACAGACGTACCGACACCCCACAGCGGTTTTTTGGGTATAACTCGGGCATGGAGTGACCGATTTTCATGAAAGTTGGCTTGTTCGATCGAAAATTACGACGGACACCTAAAAATACTGGGTGTACATAGTCGATAATGCTAAGATTTCGAGAAAAGTGGAAAAAAAGTGAAAAATTGAAAAAACATTATTTTGTGCGCCTTCTAGCGGTGCTAAAGAAATTGCTAAAATATAAAATCGAGTATAATAATGAGTATTGATAATATTATGTCTATAATAATAAAATAATGAAGATATCTAGAACTTGCTGCAAATAAATTATTAAATAAATCAGTAAAAAATTAATAATAAAAGTTCAACTTAATTTTCACGATGTAAACAAAAATACTTCGCTTTCAAGTCGTTTGAAAAAGATTATATTTTTCATGGAATCATAAAATAATACAAATGTTTTTACCTTGTCAATAAGCTACAATTAGTAGAAAATATAAAGTTCATGTGATTCTCATAAGAACAAAATAGCAAAATAATAAAAAGCAATCAACTTTAAATCCCATTGTATACTTACTTATACAGACCATATGCAGCTACAATTTCAACAAATAATAGAATCAACAGAAAATTGCTTGCAATAGTAATAATAGTAGAGAAAAAACATAAAATGGAGTCGGGAGAATGTAATCATTTAATTTCAATCTCGCTAAAGAAAAGAGAAATTGTTACTGTTGAAATAGAATGAATGAATGAACATCATATGTTGTACATAAATATCTAAAATGCATTATATGTTAACTTCGTCCCTTTTTCATTTCCTTTTTTAGCGCATTTTTGGAACAACAATGCCGCTTATATCTTCACTTTGGCTGGCTGGCTGGCTGGCTGGCTGGCTGGCTGGCTGGCTGGCTGGCTGTTCGGCTGAGGGATGAGATCTCGAAAACTACAATAGCTAGAGACTTCCGGTTTGTTTTAAATGAATTGTGCTATTGAGTTATTGGCGGCAATCTTTATTAGAATGTTGCCACTGATTGCATTAATTGGGAAATTACGAATTTAAATTTCCAAATTGAAAAATGTAAACAAAGCGAAGTTGGCTGCGATAACGATTGCAGCGCCACCAACGGCAAATATTGGAACTTCAAATATTTTGAATATTACTCAGCCGTTATTTTCAAGTCAACAAAATTATAATAAGATTCTGTAAATTGTAGAGTCTGAAACCGTTTGGTATTTTATTTGCAAAAAATTAAAAATCAACTGAAACTTATTCAATTAAAATTTTCAACTAAAATTTAATCGATTAGGCTTTTATTTTTAATCGAATAAATTTTAGTTCATTTTTAATTACACGTAAAACAGTTTCAGACACTGGTAAATTGAACATCAATTAAAAACGCTCGCCGTACTTTCATGCATCAAAAATTTTATAAACATGATTTTGCCTATATTTGAAATTATTTGGATCAAATTATTTTAAACTGTAAATCTATTTCTCAAACGACTCTAATAAGTCTGTAATTTGTTGACATACACTGATCTAGGCACCAAAAATGCGCTAAAGTAATCCGACTTAAGGCGGACACTTTTCAGTCTCGTTTCTTCTGTTAATGTCTTCATAAAGCTAAGTTTGTGACATGACACATTGCAAAAATTGCATGGTTCTTTCTTTTATTTTTAGAATATTATCATAATTTTTGAAACAAGTCATAAAGCATTTGAGTAAAATTTACGAACATTTCGCTGATGGCAGTAAATAAATTGACTCTCAAAATGTCAGTTTTCTACTTTAGAGCAATAATAAAATAATTTCTCTTGCTATTTGCCAAAAGACGAGAATGAAAGATGGAAAAGGTAATGTCCATTATGATGAGAAAAAAGAAGGAAGAGGCGGAAAATGAGCTTAGGTAAGGAATAATTTTTCATGATTTCTCGGGACCATTTCTTTTAATAGCTATACTCGGATCATTTAATTTTTGGCATTAATTCAAAGAGGGTGCTTCTTCTCATCCTAGCTGCTGGCAAGATAATAACAAAAAGGTAGAAAGAAAATAGGCGAATGAGGACACAAATTTCAATTTCAGATGCTATTGCTCTTCATCTTCTACTGCTACTGCTGTTATCTTAATTTGATATCTTTTCTTTAAAAAAATTTATACAGAATAAATTTAGTTTCCATTCCTTGCTACATAATACAAAAGTTACACATGATAAAAGTTTTTTCTTTCATTTTATTCTTTTTAAGTTTATTTATGCAAATGTACATTACTCATCTTCCCTGTTTGATATAAAGTGGGCATAATACATAATTTTGGCTTTAGCTTTCTATTCATTTTGATTAATGATCCGAAAATTGGCGACAACTTGAATTAAATTTCGAATTTTAATGTTATATCGTCGTTAAGGCTACACATCGTTGATTTCCCAGGTTGCTATTGCCAGATTGCTCCATACTTCTTTACATTCCATATGTTGATTTAAATTCTTATAGAATTATTTACTATTGAATGCAAGGAAGCATGGAACTCTCTAAGCTTTTTTTATTATTTCTCGTCTGCTTCTGATGCGATCTCGTTGTGTCCAATTATATAATTTATAGCACTCTTCGTTGACTATACACTTCACTCTGTGAAAAGCTCCATTAAAAATTTATTTTCACCACAAACCGCCATAAATTTCGTTTTCTTTATACACACATATACACACTTTATATTGCTTTGCCACCGTCGTCATCATCACCATCACGCGCGAACGAGTCAGTTCACTTACCCAATTTTTAATACTCCTACTTTGTGGTTTTCGGCTGCACTCGAGTTATGACATTTTTATTTATGGTCAGTTGATGCTTTTAAAAACAGAATGTTCACTTAAATTTCTAGTTTTATTCGCGAAAAAGCAGCTTATCTTGTTGATCTTTTATGCATATGAAAAAGGGAAAAAAGTGAAATTTTGAGGACTATTTGGTGAATTTAGGGTAAAAAAATTTCTTTTTGGCACCGAGAAATTGTAGCATAAAAAAAAAGATTTTATTATTTATTTGTTAGACACTTGGGGATTTTATAGAATTTTTCATGAGATATATTACCAAATATAATATTATTGAGATGCCAAATACATGAATGTTAGGATAGATATCATAAAAATGGATTTTTTCCTTCTGCCTATTTGCTCTTGGTATGGCGACTTTAAATGTATATATAAAAAGCAGAAGAAAACCATTCGTAAGTGAGATTTGTGTAAATATTTATGAGAAATTTCCGTATGTATTTTTTGTTGCAATAAAAATGAAATTTTTTTAAAAAAAAAAATATGACCCAAAATATAAATTCACTTCTGTTTTATAATTTTTTTTATTCTAGTCAAAATTCTTCTTTTTGTTGGTTTATGTTTGCAATTCACAATTATATTTTAAATATTTACATTAACATACACAACTGAACTCAATGAAATCATTATTTAATATCCCTCAAGGTGCCAAAATACACACAGCATTAAGATTCAACTCAAAGTTTATAATAAAACAACCGCGAAAAAATGAGCTTCATGAATTTATAATCATGCTACACACAAGAGAATTTATTTTTTTCAACGAGATTGAAGAAAATTACAATTAAAATTCTTCGCCTTTTTCTCACTTTTTTGCCTCTTGACTCAGTCTATACCAAGCACTTAACTCACTCTCACTCGTTCATTTGTCTGACTGACTGGAAATAACCACATGTTTAGCAATCAAGAGAGAGCATTTCAATTTTTTGCCCCATCTGAGATATAAGACATGCTGAAGGCAAAGTATTGAAGGACACTGCAAAGAATCTGCTCACACATGTGAAGAAATTTCTTCGTTGTTACCCTTCAAAATAAAAAGATCAGGCAGAAATTTGTCACAAGAAATAACTTCATGTTAAGCTAATGCGATGTCTGTACGTCACATGTTTTCACATACACAAAAATCGACCGTTGATGTATCTTTTGACTTTTTGTCGTCCTTTCTTCTCTCGAGAGAGAGATATAAATAAACACATGTATTGCCTTTGACTTTCTTACACTTCATATCGTAAAAAAAGAAACTTTTTTGTTATTTGACTGGTTGTTGCACTCTTTTTTAGAGAGAATTGTAGTAGAAAAGCAATGCAAATAGTTTTTTTTCAATTTTAATGTAAGTGGATTATAGAATTTTTTTGCATTTTAAAAATATTAAGAGTTTTAAATTACTTTAATCACTTCTATTATCTTTGAAATAAACTGAATAAATAAGAATTGGCAAGTCTTCATTAAAAACAGAAAAAATCAAAAGTTAATATTGCAATAGTAAATTTTTTAAGTTTAAATTATTGTTCAAAAACTCCAATTCAAATTGAGGTTCAAAAAAACATTTTTGAAAAATATTTTTAACTGATTTGAGCTTTTTTTTAAAACCTTATCGTTAATAGCTCATTTCTGACATTATTATTCATAAGATTCTCTTTTTCTCAGTATGACAATCTTAAAGAAAAGAAATTTGTTTTTTCTCAACAATGACAAAAGCAATATTTGCAATATCAACAACGACAAAATCCTACTTATTTTAAATTTGTAACATTATGTGAAAACAATTTCTTTATAAAATAGCAAAAAGGATAATTTTCATTCTTTTAAACTGGCAATCATCGCAATCTCTCTACTCTACTTTGTTCTGCTTATTGAGAATTAAGAAGAAAATAAGGAAAATTTATTGCAATTGCAATGGCATAGCAAAAAAGCTAAAATACCAATTGAGATTGAAATTTTCTCTTTTTTGCTTATGCTCGTTGTTCAGTTTCTTATGCAGATGAATAAAATTAATTTCACATCTCGCTAAATTAACTTTCAATTAAAATTTTTTTCCTTTGCTCTTTCTCTCTTGTGAATAGAAATTGAATTTTCTTAGAGTGAAGAAAAACATAAATTATAATATTCTAGACTTGCAAGTCAATTGAATAAGGAAGAAAATTTTCTTTTAGGTCGTAAAAATGAAATTCAATGAATAAGTTCACTCAAGCCGTAAGCAGCAAGTCTTCATATGTGAAATGAATGAAAGACATACACATACAAGAGCTATTTTCAAGAACCATTCAGAATTTAATAAAGCCATAATTCACGAGAAAGAAGGAAGTATTTTGAAAAATTGTCCATCTTAAAAAAATTTTAGAGGAGAATTTAACGTATTTTTAAAAAAATAACCGTTGACATGTACATTCAAATATTTTTAAATCGGCAAAAATAATAAAAAGAAATTTTTCAAAAATAATTCTTCTAAAATTCTCAATGGACAAAAGATGAAAATCAAATTCAATTTATATATGTCTGTATATTTTATGATAAAAAAAATTCAATTTTTTTCACTCGTCTTACAAAAAAATCGTACGTGTAGCAAAAAAAGAAATTGAAAATTTCTATTAATGATGGAAAAGCGAAGATTGACTATGGCTGGCTTATAGTTATGAATACATATAAAATACATTCCGAGAGAAAGAGAGAAGCAAAAAATACAATCGTCGCCGTAATAGGTGAAATGTGAAATATTGCTGGCGCACACGAGAAATCCGAACATTTCAATTTTTCTATTTTTATAAGTCATGAGAAACAATTTTCCACAAAATCAGCAGAAAATTGTCTCAGGAGAGAAGTTTTTTGCGCAAAAAGAAATGCTATAAATACAACTATTTTCACATCTAATGTATGTAGTTCGTTTTTTCTTATTTTTCCAATTTCACTTAATAGCCAATCGAGAAAGGCACAAAAAATCTCTACACCTCACTATCTACCAGCAGCAACCAGAGTGAAAGAATAAAAGAGGTTTTTCAATTTAAAATATGATGGCGTTTGTAATATCTCGTAGTATTTTATGTTTAAGGTTATAAAAATATAAGGTTTATTACAACACACACCAAGAATAAGAATTTTCCAGACAATTTCGTTGAATCAGTGTAAAAGAAGGCATGGCATGGCATTACGTCATCATTATATCTCAAGTGTCTTACTTATGCTTGCCTTTGCCTTCACTTTGCCACCATACATACTCATATGTATATATCTATATCTCTCTATCGTCTTCATCGTCTTTTTTTTCTCTGGCATAAAGCGAAAAAAAATCTCATGTGTGTTTTTCTTTATGTGTCGAGATGGTCGAGTCAAATTTCCTACACACTCCCGATTTTTCTTATATATGTATGTGGAGAATCAGCGAGAAAAAAAATGTATATTGTATAAATATTTTTAGACATGAGCTCTCATTGCGTAACGATGAAGAGAAGAAAAATATCTGGGAATGATCTCAAAAAAAATATTTCTAACTTTTCTCTTTTTTACTCACTCGATGATGAGTTTGCAAAAAAAAATTTCATAAATTGAAAAATAGAAAGATTTCCTCTCAAAGTTGAAAATAAGAAAAGATAAAAGTCCATGCTATCAAATTACCTTTCATCATTCAGCAGCAAATTTTTTCTGTATTTTCATATGTTTAGCCTGTCTAACTCCATTCGTTCATCTCCTTTTTTGCTTGTTATTATGTCTTTTCATCACGAAAGCATGAAAATCATCTATAGATTTTATTTTTACAGAGTTGAAAATTGTTCAAGGAAATAAATTTTAGTTAGAAATCAATTTAAATTGTATTATTCAATGAAACATTAAAAAGTAATTACAAATTAGCAAAAAATGTTCTATTTTAATCATCTTAGGCACAAAGTTGAGAAAAATTCTATTTTTAAAATTTATTTTCCTTTTCTTTTCAAAATATTTCAACTCTGAAAAATCCAATGAGCAAAAAAGCAATGCTTCTTCTTCTTATCGTTGGTATACACATTCACTAAACAATGTATATTTCACATATGCATCACATATCTCAATTTTCACAATCACTAACTTTCTCATTTTATCGAACAACACACAAAATTTTATCGTTTGAACGTTCAACTGCACCGAAAATGCTGAATATTAGCACTCAATAAAATTTCAATTATCTACAATATTATATCGCTTATCGTTTATGCTACAATTGAGCGAGCTAAACCATTTGCTAGATTTAGAGAGAGAGACTAATTAAATGGAAAAAATATTTTCTTCTTTTGCACGAGCGAGATTTAAAAATTTGAATATGAATTTTTGAAATTGAATAAAAATTTAATTCCGAGAGCGAAACTCGAAATGATGTTAACTTAACGAAAACTAAAAGAATAATGCAGCTAAGGATGCATATTTTATTTTCAGTTAGAAGATTTTTCAGCTTAGAAGGGGTCTAAAAATGGATACGAGCACGAGCAAAAGCGATTGGTGGAAAGAGAGATGAAAACGGACGGAGAGAGGCAAGAAATTTCAAAAATAAAACACATAAGAAAGATCTTCAAAAATAAAACATACGAAGCGATCATCGGAGTCGATGTTTCATAAGTTCTTTTTAGAGTAATCATCCTATTAATTTGTTTGCATTTTGTCTGTCGAATTTCTTACTTATAAGTAAATATTATATATAAATCGTTAGAGATTAATTACCTAGCATTATTAAAACTTGTCTAGCAAAAAATTTACTAGAAATTCTAAACGCTTATCAAGTTTTAGCAAAAATTCTAGATCAAAACAGACAAAATGATACCGAAAGTGTCTGCCATAAGACGGATTACTTTAGCGCATTTTTCGTGCCTAGATCAGTGTAGGTTAACAAATTACAGACTTATTAGATTCGATTGAGAAATAGATTTAAACCTTAAAATAATTTGATCAAATAAGTTTAAAATATAGACAAAATCACGTTTATAAAATTTTGATGCATGAAAGTACGGCGAGCGTTTTTAATTGATTCTCAATTTTCCGATTAAAAATAAAAGCCTAATCGATTAAATTTTAGTTGAAAATTTTAATTGAATAAGTTTTAGTTATTTTCAACTAAAATAACAAACGGTTTCAGACTCTGTAATTTGCAAAATCTTCTTATAATAAATTTTGTTGATTTGTAACTAACGGTTGAATAATATTCAAATTATTTGAAGTTTCAATATTTTCTGTTGGTGGCGCTGAATCTTTTTCACAACCAACTTTGCGTTATTTACAAATTTCAATATGGATATTAAATTCGTAATTTCCTAGCTAAAGCAATCAGTAACAGGAATATAACTAAGCGTCGCCGGAATAAACCGATAGCACAAATCTAATGCAAAAAAGCGGAAGTCGCTAGTTATTGTAGTTTTAAAGATCTCGCACCTCATCCGGGAGCCGTGAGCCAGACAGCCAAAGTGAAGATATAAGCGGCATTGTTGTTCCAAAAATGCGCTAAAAAGTTTAAAAAAATTTAAGATCAAGTTCAAAATTTCAATTTTAGTTGGTTAATTAAGATCAAATTTTGTCAAGAATAATTTTATGATGGAAAAAAGCATATATTGTCTGAAGTTATAAACATATCTATAACCTAATGACAATTGCTATCAAAAAATTATTTTTTATTAAAATTAAAAATTAATAGAAATTTTTTTGTCAAATCAAATTTCCATATCGATTTTAGTCTAGTACCAAAAACTTTTAATCTAAAATATAAAGATAGAAAAGCGCTATTAACAGCAGTATAACTTATTTTAAAAAATATTAGTTTTTTTCATTTTTCAAATACAAATGTAAAAATTTTAGCCCCCATCTACACAAAAATGTTGACGAATTTATTTCTTCAAGTCACACACTGAGAAATCTTTCTACAATTGCCTCCACACATTCCATTCACATTTACCACCACTTTTACTCTGTTTCAACCGACTGACTAATCGTCCATCAATTTAATAACTCACTGAGTTGAAAATTTTCATAATTTCGCATTATAAAGTTTTTACACTAATATGATTAGAAAATGCACAACAACAGACTCATATTTTGCAAGATCGAAAGATATTATTTCAGCTTAGTCATGCATATGTATTATTTTACGCACATTTCTCGGCAGGCAGAAACAAAAACACATGTGTTGTGTATGTGCCTTTTGCAAAAAAACATTCATTCTCTCTCATCGAGAGGCCATAATAAATATAAGGCACTCTTTCGCACATTTATGTTCTTACAAGGAAAAAAGTTAAGATGTAAAATTTTTATAGTCCTGTGATAGATCATAAAAATGAGTCTTGTTAAATTTATGACCTCCTTCAATTTTACTTTTTCATTCAGTCTCTCATACGATCCCTCACTTACGCGCTGTGATCTCTCTTTATTAATAGATCTCCAACTGTCGTCGTCTTCGTATATACTGAGCATAGAATGTAGGAGTTGACTAGGCCGCACTACATAGTTATGTGTTATATGCCTGACTGTGTGCTGCTTATATGAGACGAAAAATATCACTCATCGTGTGATTCATGATATTTTTTACATGTACAATACATCCAAAGATTTCGCGCACAAAAAACTATTTTGAGAGCAATTTTGTTTGTTATTGTAGATTGTAATGAAAAACTCCCGGTTTTGTGAATAAAAATGATAAAGTTGTAGCAATTTTTTTAATTTTTCATTTCGACATAAACAAAATTATTTTTCTCTCCTATGATGTTTCTTCAAACACCCAAGTAGATAAACCATCATAAATTTTCAATCCCTTTTGTCAAATTTTAACTGGAAATCTTTTCAGTAGCATAGAGAGGGTAAAATTTACTTTCTCTTTGCTTTTGATAAAGAATCAAATTACCAAGAGTAAAGTAACAAATTAAATGGAAAATAGTTGATGTAATTTAATATTTCCTCTTTTGAAAACTACACCTGTTTGTATATTAAATCAAGAGGAAAAGAAAAATTGACTTGTTAAATCACAAACACGCACTTCATTAAATTCTACTTCATTTCCAAGAACATGCTTTAAATATTCTCATGAAAAATATGATAATTACATGATTTAATTTCCTCTTTATTCTCTAATGAAATAAGAAATTTATGAATTTTCTTCCATCGATTAAGAAGCACATACATTTTATTCGACCACGCTGCTTTCTATTTTTAAAAAATTTAAATTTTTCAATTTACTGCAAACGACAAGGCGAATGAGTGAGTAAGAGGAAAAAAGTCAAGCTCTACAGAAGTACTTCTACTCCGATATGGCTTTTTTATGTAATAAGAAGAAATATGAAAATAGCTATCATGTCATTCACCTCGTTTTCTTTTCTTTTTCCTTCACAACAGCTTGTATTTTTCAATTTTCCACTGAACAGAACAAACTCGAGATTGTTTTCACTGAAGAATGTCGACGACTTTTCTGAAAAGAAAATAAGAAAAGTCTAAAAATAAACGAAAGAAATTGACTTTTTGGTTGTTGAGACATTTACCTCTCAAAATCATAAAAACTGTCGGCCATTTGTGTATAATAATGAATTTTCTCTTTAGAGCTAATTTCTTGGAATTCTTAATGTCGTAGACAAATGATAATTTATATCCATGAAAGATTGAACTGATTTTATGGTTTAGATTGTATTCTAAAATAGAAATCTTTTTTAATTAATAAAATAAAAATACAGAATTGAATTTCAAAAATTAATAAGAAAATTTCTTTCATAAAATTTCATTCAAATAAAGATTAATTATTTAACTTTCTACTTTCTTGAAAGAAAACTTTTCATTTTCTTTTTATTTAACTTTAAGAACTCAAACAAATTGCAGCAATCTGATTACAATGATGATCATAAAAGATAGTCAAAGTTATTATAGTTAACGACATCACATTTTCATCATTATGAGAAGATTTAGTTTCAAAAGCTGGATAATAATGAAAAAATCGCCATAACAATGGGTGAAATTAAAATTTCTTCTTTTATGACGGATAAAAATGCAGCGATATATTTTAATAAATTTGCATGAAATCTGAAATTGAGATCAACTCGAAAATATAAAAAAGAGTGAAGAAGTAAAAAGAAAAGGAAGAAATTTATTAATTTTTTTGCGCAATTTTCTCTCTTTCATCACTTATTGAGTAAACAATGCCGTGGAAAGAATGATCGTATTATTAAAATGTTCCGTAGAATGAAACCAACCACCATTATCTCAGTCATGTAATTTCAAGTAAGCTGAGAGCAAACGCTGCTGCAATCACATGATAAAAATTTCACAATGGATATTAAATTCTATTTATGACACTTTATAATGCATGAGCAATGAAAGAAGTTATAACAACCATGAGAGAATGCAGCCATGTATGGCATGTGTATTTATTGTAGCTCATATATTTATGCGCTCGCCTTCTTAATTCACCTGTTTACAGCATGCATTTTTAATATACATAACTGTACAATGCAAACTCATTCCACATCCTTTTATTATACAACTTTGTATGCATTTGATCTAAGCGAGCGACAAGCGAATAGGAGGAGAAAAAGGATTTCCGCGAAATGTTACCCACTAGCAATTTATGAATGCATTTCTATCGCTTGCTTTAACTCTTTTTAGTGCTTTCTCTCTCAATGTAATAACAGCAGCAACTTACGATGAGAGCGAGAAAGGCAAGACACATCTTTAAGTGTTATAAATTATCAAGATTTATGTTTAACTCAGCTCAGTTTCTTGTACTTTCCTACACTCATTCACTCACTCAACTTCTACTTTCACGAACTAAATTTCTTATTCATTTATGCCACGACTTTATGCATTTTTCTTACTGCAACTGTAGGTGAAAATAAATTTCACTATTTTATATAGAAAAAACATGCAAAATATTTATGAAAGAAGCGTCTGTCGAGTGATGGTGGATGATGTCAGTTGAATATTTTCTTCTCATCATTTTACATCTTTCCTCATCACTGACGCATGCATGCGATGATAAATTTATTTTTACATTACATTCTCATGCATGTCTTTCTTACATTGAATTAAATTTAAAAAATTTGCATAATATAAAGTCAGTGAAAATAAATAATTTCAATATATTGTAAACAACTAAAAGTTACAACTCAATTCATTCGCAGATAATGAGATTCTTTGAAAGACATCAAAAAAACTCAATGTTCCGCATCAAATTTGATGAGAAAAAGAACGAAGCAGCAAATAGATGAAAAGAAAATACTTTTTTATGGTTTATAATTCTTTCAGAAAAGTAGCTTTAGCATTCAGCTTCATTTCCACGTAAGCTTTATCATCGCCATGATCATCATAACTGCATGCAATATTTTATGCACCATAAAATGAAAAATTATTATTATACGTCGCTCGCATAGCAGCAAAAGGAAAAACAGAGTAAGATTGCTGCATCACAAATGAAATTGCTTTAAAATGCAATGACTTTTCTTATTTGTTTGACTTGTCTTCTTCTTGAAATTGAAATTTTCACTCTTTTTACATAAAATTATATCTCGGTGAAATTTTTATGGATATTTTATGCAATCACTTTTCATAGTGCGATTTTTAATCAATTTGAAAGAAAGCGCTTTTTTAAAACTTATAAGTAATTTTAAATATCAGCAATTTTTCAAAATTAAAATAAGAATCAATATCAAGTTCAAAATTAAAACAAGGTTTGGATTAAAATTTAAAATATTAAAATATTTTACAACAATAATTTTGCATTACTAGCATGATTATGACAAATTTTAGAATTTTTCAATATCGCTTTTTATCATTTAAACGCTCGCAACAATGTAGATATTATCAATTTTCTAAAAGCGAGATTCGTCCTCATGAAATTTAATTTTCTGATATTTTCGCTTTCGCTCTGCACGGGTATAGCAGCAATCACATCATAAATGTCACATAAATTTCAGCAAATACCATCGAAAATCGAAAATGAATCGAAAACTTGCTTGCCATAATCCATCTGCTGCTGCTGCTGTATATTTGCTGATGCTGTTTTTCCTTAAGTATCATTTCATTCAATTTATTTTCAATCAACGCGAATACAGCAATTTTTCCTTTTCCCCTTTTTATCGTTTATATATACCTACTTGAGTAACTATTTTACATTCATTCATCGATGATAGCTGGACAAGTTTAATCTTAATTTCTGAGTACACTTTAGTGTAAATTAATGCATTTAATGAATGATAATTAAGAATGTGAATAGTCTGGTTTTGGCATGTTTCATGCATATCATGATGATGACGCAGTAGTGATACACATACAATTTTCACAAAACTTTTCAATCCTGTCGCCGTATGCTGTTTAAGGGTGGCTTAAATGACTTTTTTATATACGAATGAGTTTTTATGACCAGAAATATTTCACTTTTATTTCATTTCGTTTGTCGCTTTTTAGATGGTCATAAAAATATGTTATGTATTAAATGTAACATATAATTGTTTTGGTTTCGTTCAGATTTACTAGTTTATGTTATTGCTGTTAGTTGATTTAGAAATTTTTTAAATATCTACAAACAATTTATTTATTATTGTCATTGTACTGAAATAAATTGCAAATCGCAAAAAACTTTTATTTTATGCTTCACTTGTATTTTTAAAATTGAATTTTAAGCCATTTCCACAAGTCGGATAAACTTTTCTTACCTTTAACAATGTTTTCTCATTCCTCTACGAAATGCAACTTTCTGTACATGATGAATGTCTCATTTTCGCATAACGACAATTTTCTCTAAAACATTTAAAGCAATTCAGTTGTGATTTAAGCAATTTATAGCATCATTAACTGGTATTATCGTAGCATTAATTTTATTTTTTGGGAAACTTCAGAAAAAGTTGACTGGGCGTGAATTTGGGAAAGGTTGATTTTATTGTAATTATAAGTATTATCACACACATTTTTAAATCAAGAGTGCAAATGAGAATAATGCAGCAGTCGATGCACGATTAAAAACATATCAGTGGATTAAATTGATATATTTGCACACAATATTCCTCATTCCCAAAATAAGCGAGCTATAATGAAATTTATTTTTTATGTTTTTTACTGTTTAACCACATAACAAACAATAACAATAATGATTAAACAAATAACATTTTCTACTTAGCTGATTCTATGCAAACACGTAATTTTAATTTATTTTTATTAAAAACTACAGCAGAATGTGCAACATTTTTAATTGAAATTATCATATTTCATATTGGATATATTTAAATTTATATCACATGAAATGTGATACAATAAAGTGTTGGATGATGTGATTTAAAAATCGCTACATAGAATAAATTTCAAAAGAGAGAAAAATTTAAAGTGAAAAAGGAAATGTGAACAATTTCCGGATAAAAATTTTGTGTTTTATGACTGCCAAACCGATCAACTCAATTTTCATTATTTATAATTTAATATCTCTCGCGAGTTATTTTATATTAATGTAAAAAATATGAACAATTGCGGAAAATACAATAACTGGAGAGTAAATTTTTTAATTGTTGATATTCATACTTTTGCAATGAATAAAAGTCAGTCCCTCAAAATGACATTAATTTTTTGGTATTTTCCGTAAATTAACAATCTCTCTTTTGGTCTTTTTCTCATTTTTTAATTAAATTTCGATGATAATTGCTAAGCAGTGAACAACGATATCATAATGAGACAATTTAATTGCGAAAAAAATTTCATTATCGATTTTAGTGCTCTTCTGAAACAATTTAAATATTTATCACACAAATAGAGTCATTAATGAAATTCAGATTGAGTCGATTGTTGAATGATCAGGATAAATTTCATCTTTTGTGTTCATTAATTTTACTTACTTATAATAACAAGTTGTAAAATTTAAAAATCATTCATTTCACTCTATTCCATTCTATCTGAAATTTATAATAATAAATAAAAATTTTCTCTCTTTTACTGTTTTACAATATCTGGATAATAACATTGTATTAAATCATGCATTTATATGTGAAATCATGAAAAATATCCTTCCATATATGAGAGAATAAGTTAATATACACAAAAATGATTCCCACTCATGCATTTTATTTTCAGCTTCTAGCATAATCATGCATTTTATTCATATATCTAGGAATACAATTTTATGTCAAATTGTGTCATGTGCACTAGCTTAAAAATTACATCTTATGACTTATTTTTTCTTTTGTATGCAAAGTCAGCAGCAGTTACAAGTAGTATTTTCTTGGTCTCTCTTGTAATGACATTAGTATTAAAATAATTTTTCAACTGAAAATAGAAGAGAGAGATGATGATAGCAGGGGGTAAAGGCATTCGATAAAGCATCAACGATGAATAATCACGTGTCAAGCTAAACATTATATAGCAACATTGCTATAGCAGTAAAAAATTGGCAATTCAATTTTAGAAATATCACATTAGGAAAATGTCAATATTCGATGTAACGAGCAAACGAGAAAGAATAAAAAAATAAGGAAAATTTTGTTTTTTTGTCGAATACGAGAAAAAGAGAGCAAAAAGTGGTATTAGTGGTTTGAGGTTTGTGCTAGTTGGCAGTTTACAAACAAGAAGAAGAATCAGAAAAGAAAGGGCAATCAGCCAACACCACCATGAATGAATGAAGAGTAAACTTTAGCGATAAATTATAGAAATCCATCGTTTTGAATTAAAAAAATTGGAAATAAAAAATCTGCAAAAAGAAACTTTTTGTCGCTTCTGTTATTTTTTTTTATGTATGAGTATGTTTTCATTAAATGAAAAAAGCACATTGTAATAAATAGAATGACGACTTTTTTTCTTTCACACTGTTTTGCATTTTCTTACAGTTTTTCTTTGCTACCATTATTACAAATTCATCAGTGCTGCTTATGTTTTCACAATCAGAATCTTACTTTATACCAAACAATTTTATATCCTCTATAGCTGGCTGGCTAGAAAATCTTTTTTATATAAATATTCTTAATAAAAACTATTCGATTACAGCAATATATATCTAAAGATAAATTTTATTTAGCTAATTAACTTCAGCGAAATTTTTAGCGCATTTTTGGAACAACAATGCAGCAGTGTTGTTATACAGGCCGCCTGTGTTGCCTGTGGTTTGAATTTACAAAAAAATCCGCTATAGAAATTGTAGAGGCGCTAAGATCGTTTTGGAGCGTCATCTAGATTTTTCATAGCGGATTTTTTTGTGAATTCAAACCACAGGCAACACAGGCGGCCTGTATAACAACACTGATCATCAGTGTTTGTTAATAAATTATAGACTTATTAGATTTGTTTGTGAAACAGATTCACACTTAAAATTCAAAGTTTAAAATATAGGAAAAATCATATTTATAAAGTTTAATATATGAAAGTACGGTAAGCGTTTTTAATTGGTGTTGAATTGAGAGAATATTCTTATAATAAATAAATAATAAATTTTGTTGATTTGAAAATAACGATTGAATAATATTCAAATTATTTGTAGTTTCAATATTTGCCGTTGGTGGCGGAAAATTTTTTACAAATTTTCAATATGGAAATTTAAATTCGTAATTTCCTAATTAATCCAATAAGTAACATTCTAATAAAGATTCTTCCCAATAACTCGATAGCACAAATCAAACACAACAAACCGGAAGTCGCTAACTATTATAGTTTTTTCGAGATCTCATCCCTCACCCGTGAGCCAGCCGACCAAAGTGAAATTATAAGCTGCATTGCAGTGTTGTTATACAGGCCGCCTGTGTTGCCTGTGGTTTGAATTCACAAAAAAATCCGCTATGAAAAATCTAGATGACGCTCCAAAACGATCTTAGCGCCTCTACAATTTCTATAGCGGATTTTTTTGTAAATTCAAACCACAGGCAACACAGGCGGTCTGTATAACAACACTGCACTGATCTAGGCACAAAAATGCGCTTGTGTCACCCTGCTACCACACGGACACTTTCCATGTCATTTCTGAATGATTCGAAAAAAAATGACTTAATTTTCAGAAAAATACTTTTTATCTTTTTCATGAAAATCATAATAGGATAGATGTCCAACAAATCTACAATAACTGTCATTTAGACATTTAAATAATTATAGGGTTCTGCATTTGATGTATGCATGCAAGTTGACTCACTCAAAAATGTCTCTACTTTGTTCATATTTTATCAAAATTCATACAATTCTTTTTATTTTATAAACTGAATTAATACATATAAAAAAAAATGATAAATGAAATTTCGTGATATTAGCCTAGCGGCTTTAAATCAGTTACATCTTGATTATTATGCTTTTCAGCTTATGTTGATGATTAAGAGGTCCAACTTGAATTGAAGTGAGAAAAACTCTAAAAAACTCACTAGAAATGACAATTTTTTATAAAATTTTAAATAAATACTAAGAACTAAATACACCTAGATTGTGTATTGACTAATGCTTTAATTATCAGTGGGTTGTTGTATTTGTTTGAAATATTGATCCAGACTGATCTGCTTGAATGGTCCAAATAGTTTGTATGTCCACTAATAATGAGCTCCATGGCGATTGATGTTTCAGTTGATTTGGATGAGAAATCAATGAAACCAATTGAACTAAATATATATAACTCACTTGAATCAAACATAAACTTCCTTAAATTTTTCTCGTTTTAAATGATCTAATTAACTTCCTAAACTAGCCAAGTTATTTTTATTATGAGAATGAAAACTCGTTATTTCTCTATCACGAGTTGCTGGAAATGAGCTGATCCATGGATCTGAATGAGAATAATGATGATGAGTCCCCTCGACGATATATCTTGAAACAGCAAGAAATGGCAACTACTCCAAAAGTTCCACAGATGTTGAAAGCATTTTTCCGCGTTGTTCTAAATTTGCTTCGATGGTTTTTGAGGTTATCCTCCATAACTTACTGGATCTTGCAAAATTTTCCAAACTAACTTCAAAATGAGCGATCCAAATTCAATTCACCACAGATGTTAAAAGCTATAGTTGCTCTTGCTATTAACTATAGCGCCCTTAGGCTTGTTGGCTCCTTAAACTCTTTGCTCCAACTTTTCCGCCATTTGTTAAATTTTTCTATGACAATTTTGAATAGAAAATAAGCTTCTATTTTCTCGATGAAATTCACAAACTCGATATCACCGGTGCTCAATCCGTTGAATATCGATACTTGAAATAATGACAGACACGAAAAAACGATGAAAATTAATTATTTTCACGGAGAAAACTTTTTCGCGACTGCTCAGCACGGAATTTCCGAGGGGACTCTCAAAATTCATATAAATTTATATTAAATCAGGGGGAAAATATCTATGACGAAAGAAATTTTTTCTTTCGTTTTTCTTTCGCTTCTTTCGTCGCTTTCGTTTTTTTTCGTTTCTTTCGTTTTCCTTCGTCACTTTCGTTATTTTCGTTAGATTGATTTTTCATATATTTTTCTTTCAACTTTTATACCTATTCTGCTTCTAATAGCTCAGAATAACCACTACGTTTGTAAACAATTCATCATAACGCTATAAAAAGAAAGATTATTATGATAAATCAAGCAAAATTTATCTTGACAAATTTTCCAATGTTTGTTTCCGAAATTCGAATACGAAATTTCGAAATTCTATTTAATTGTCGAAAAAAACGTTGAAAAAACATATGAAATTCTGAAAAATTATAAATTTTCTTTCGGGTCGTTTTTATGAGCTGCTACTTTATGAGCATAAATATTAAGATTAATAGTTCATTTTAGAATCTATAAAACAATAGAATAACGACTTTAAACTTCCTAAATTGCAATTTATTTTTTGCATCATTTATATTTTTGCTTCTTTTCGTCATTTTTGCTTCTCTTTCGTTTTCTTTCGTTATCTTTCGTTACTTTCGTTTCTTCGCATCTTTCGTCATAGTTATTTTCCCCCTGTATTAAATTTAAAGATTTTTAAATTTAAAATGTTTTGACCAAATCAAAATTTAACCTGGATGATTTAGAGAAATGTTTATTAAGTTAACTTACATGCTACTTGATGCATGCATGCGAGAAGTTCCGAATCCTACAAAAATTCAAGAATTTAACCTTTTGATGAAACAAATTTCCATTCTCTTTCTCGTCTACATTTCACATAACTTTGGTTTCAAAGCAAGCAAAAATGTCATAAAAATTGCACTTGCTGCAGTAATAAAAATTCCATTGTTGTGAGTGTGGCAACAAATAAAAATATATCCGGAAAACAGAAAGCAAAAATCTTTATTTATTACGCAATTATTCAAACGTTGTTGTCAACGTCAATAACTGAGAGAGAGAAAATTGTTTACTCTAAAGATGGAAATGTTTGTTCATGTTGCCATCAATAATGGTTAAAATGTAGCAATCACAAATCATCAAATTGCTAGCAATTTTTCTCACAAGGCAGCATTTGGCGAGCATAACAAAATTTCATGAATACTAATTTATCGGGCGTAGCCAATATTTTCTTTTTTCCATCATTCTCCTCCTTTTCATTTCTCTTTCTTTATGCTTGAAAGTCAATCACAAAAATCGCACATTGAGATTCAGTGACAGTACTACGAATGCCATTTCTTTTTTGCTCTTTTACTATATACAAAAAAAGCTTCTCATTGTAAGGTCTCTTTGGCGATGTCAGGACAATTTGATATAAAGTAAGAAAGATAGAGAAAGGCATAGAAAATAATTCTACATTCTATTCACTAAATGCATCTCGAATAAACCAAATGAGCAGAAATATGCTCTTAAATTGCTTTATTGCCAGCAACATTTTCTCTTTTTCTTATTTTAATGTCAACCAAGGGAAAGCGAACGAGTAAGCAAGAAAATCTTAAAAGAAGGAAGGACAAACGCTTCTTTAAAAATTATTCGTCCCATGTGAGATTTCGATCTTACTATTTTTGTAAATCAAATGAGGCAAATGGGGTCATTTATTGAAAATTCCCTTCGGTTCGAAACTGAACTTCTTTCCTTCTTTTTCTTATGTGCCAGCAGTTTTCTTTAACCAAACCGTCCCAAATATCTTTTCTATCCTTCCTTATAGAAAAAGAATGTTCAATTTTCCAAATGTCTTCTTTTGTCATGCCATTGTAAAGTTGATGGAAAACAAATCCAGAGGAGAAAAAAGAAAGACTTTACGAAAGAGACGACATTTTAAAAACAAATTCATGTCATTATGGAAATTGTCGTAAGAATATATTTATGAATGGAGCCAAAAGGGATTTTTTGAGACTGGCTTTATTTATTTTGATTTCTTTCTCTTTCTCTTATTGAATAAATTTTTTAGTTTCAATAGTTTTATCAGGATGTTTCCTAGAAAATGGCCCCTTTTTTGTCACTTCATTCAAACACAAAGTTCTCGAATTCTATTCTGTTATTATGCTAACTTATAGAATGTTTTTAAGATACTTTTGATTCTGATTTGCACATTAAATTCTAGTTCATTTTAAGACAAATCGAGTGGCGTATAAATTTTTTCGATAGGTTAAGTAATTTCCGAGATATGAGCGATTTAGTAAAAGTATCCATTTTTAGTTCATTTTTGTTTGCTCATAACTTTTTATCACGAAAGGTATTTCATTTCTGTTTGCGGTTCTTAAAAGTGCACAAAATGTACTTAATTTAGAATGCATAAGAGAATTTTAGACAATGGAAAACTTTCGAGAAAATTGCTGTTAAACTTTTGAAATGAAAAAATTCATTTTTCGTCAAAAGTTCAAAGTCAAATTAAAAATAGTAAATGAACACAAATCAGAATCAAAAGTATCTTAAAAACATTCTACAAGCTAGCATAATAACATATTTTTCACCATTTTTCAATTGAGTGAATAGAATTCGAGAACTTTGTGTTTGAATGAAGTGACAAAAAAGGTGCCATTTTCTAGGAAGCATCCTGATAGATAGAAAATGTTGATACAGACAGTTTGACTGAATATATTATTAAAACAAAGACAAAATTAATCCAAAAAATATCTTTTATTTGATATCACTAAACTTAAAACAATACTTTAACCAGCATAAGAAAACTTTTAAGAGACAAATGGAATCGAGTTTTATAGAAAATTATCATCGATGATAACTGTATAATTTATGGTGATGTAAGTGGACGTAAAAATCTAAAAGCATTTATTATTCCTGTGACTTTTTCTTCTATATCTGAAAATGGAATTCTTTCTTTATTCCACCCACTTCTTCTTAGCAATAGTTTTGTGTCATTCAAGCACACAGAAAAATACCAAGCGTGCTATAGCTGGCTAGTAAAATAGGAAAATAATGTCACATAACCAAATAAAGAAGAAGAAAAGAGAGAGGATAAAAATTGTATATGTATACGGCTATAGTTTTAAAGAGGATAATTAATCATCATGACGACGACAACATCAGTAGCAATGGCTTGGTGATATCCAATTTTTAAGGCAATACAAAACGTTTATCATCGTCTATGAGACAATTTGTTTTTTTTTTCACAACTATCTCTTAAGTTCTCGAGTGAATTTCATCAACTTTAAAAGTGCACTTCAATTATTTTTAGCAAAAAATACGTGATTTCACGCAAAATGATCTATTTTTCACCCACTTCAACTCTTTCTATCATTTTTTTTGTCATTTCATTTTTTAACAATAGTCGTCAAGTGACAGAAAAGTAAAATAGAAAAACTTTACTTAGTGGTGACAGATTTTTTCACGCCATTCGAGCATCTAAAAGTTACTTTCAGTAATTCCACACTGATCTCTACAACTTTTTTTCATCCATTTACCCTCAAATGATGATGCCAAATGTTTCAAAAGGCACAACTTGATGTGGCACGTTTTACAACACACTAAAAAAAGTTTCACATCCAGAACTTTGGTTCTCTCACTATAAGCTTCGGATTGAAAGGGAATGAAATTGTCATTTATTATTTCGAACGTGGTCATTTGAACTCTAAAAGCATCAAGAGAAGATCAAATCACATTCGTGTTATATTACTATTTTTTCCTCTATTCTTTCTATATATTCCGAACATTTTAGATAGATGGGCAGAAAGATTAAAAGTGGAATATAATATTTAGAATTGTAGAATATTTTAATTTCGATTTTTACCGCTAAATCCTAATCTAAGAGACTGAAAATTTTGCAAAAGTTGTGCATTTTTCGAATAAAAAAATATATTTTGATACAGAATTTTTTTACAAAAATTATTACACTGCCTAATTGTACTTTATATTTTAGTTTTTGTGTAATATATCGTCACAATTGAAAAAGAAATAAGATAGTTAAATTTGATTAACTAAATCGATTTTAGAAAATTTTTGTAACGGTTATCAAATATACAATCAAAAAATGGAACAAATTTGTCTGTGGATTACTATATATTTCTTACAAGTTGATTACTATATATTTCTTAACGGTTAATGATGTTGATAGACTTTTTAAAGTAAATTTCAATAAAATTTTAAATGAATATTTTAAGTCACATTGCTCAGTTCACTTTGAACAACCAGGTTACAAAATTTCCTGTTATTAATGGTTTTTTCAGTGAACACTTCGTCATCTCTTCTTACATAAAACTACACAAAAGTTCAGCGTGTCATACTGTCCACTGCATGTTGAACATTTTCATTTGTTGGCAAACACAGAAAAATCAATGAGAAAAAAAATTCTTGTGTCTATATCCAAAAATTACTGTATGACAATAAAAAGTGTGAAATTTTTATACACATCTCGCAGCACACACTATGAAATTACTCTCTCTTTTCATTTTTATTTTTTTGAGAATGAGAGAATTAGTTTGCGGCTGATAAGGCAAACCGATAAACATTTTCTAATATTATATGAGACTTTAAAAAAGTGAGCTGTTAAGTAAGCAGTAGACAGCTGTAAACAATACAATACAAATGAAAATACTGAGAAATATAAAAACTCAACTCTAGTCAGTCGTCTACTAAAATTGGCTTCGTCGACAGGTTTTTGTTTAAAACGTGCGAGAGAGCTTTTTTCAGTGTGCCACGAATAAAAGCACTAAAAAGAGATTCTTAAAAATCATCAAATTCCGGTTCTCTTTGCTCTTCACACATATATTCAACTTCTCATCTTCGCAATATAAGTTTGGAAGTGAAACAGTGACCAAGCCAAAAAATACGACTTAACTAAAAGTCAAGAGATTATTATTGAATTTCTTCTTGCTTCTTCATGCGGTTGTGTGTTGTTTTATTGGAAATATAAAAGAAAGAGCAAGTGAGAGCGAGTGTGAACGCAAAGTTGTGTATTCATTACTTTTTTGGATGATAAAATATAAACAGAGAGCCATTGAAGCTTATGTGTCAGTGCAGTTTCAAATTCGCTTATGATCGTGTGACTTTCGCGTTAATTTTTTAGTTGTTTTAACTTCATTGTGTATAATTTAGTTTTTAGTTTCATACCTCGCATTGAGAAGAACGTATATATAAAAAGAGAAACGATGAAAATGTCAATGAACCGGTTTCTATTAAGATTAAAATCACTTCTTCGATTACAGGTGAATTTTCTAATTACAATAAAGAGATTATATTACACTGATTCATTAGTGTGAATTGTCGTGTGAAAAATTGATGACAAATTGTTGTGAACATAACTGTGTATTATGAAATGATGATAAAAAGAAATACTCAATGTGAAACATTTTAAATATTTATCATTTATTGTTTTAGCATGTGAAGAATTTATTTTTATATTAGTTGTATTCAGAATTTACCGTTTAAACATCAATTTTGATGTTCATCTGCTAATGAAAAAAACTAGAATTTTTTATAGAAACCTTGACCAATAAAATGTTCTTTTTCTTATTTTTTGAGACAAAAAATTCTTATCTTCAAAACACAAAAATAAAAAATTTTACTTTCTTTATCATTCTTTTATCTATAACCTAATTAATGACATTTTCATCTTCTTATGAATACAGGTCTTAAAAAGCCGAAAAAGTTTCACATATTTTATCAAATTTGTTGGTTCATTTCTAATAATATGCTTAATTGTAATGATATCAGCCTACAAATTTATTCAACGAAATAATCATCCGCTTGCCATCACACAAAATTATATTTATATTGAGCCCATTTCCTCCTTCTTTCGTCGTGAACACAATCTTAATGGAGAGAAAATAGATTGGCATGATTATGAATATTTGCAACGAGAAAAAGAGCAATTTGGAAAGCCAGGTGAAAATGGACAGCCGGTGTATGCAGAACCTGGTGAGGAAGAGCTCGATAAACAGCTATTTGATGTAAATGGCTACAATGGTCTCATTTCTGATAAAATTGCATTAAACAGAAGTGTTGCTGACTATAGGCACCAACAGTGCAAAAAAATAAAGTATCTTAAAGAACTTCCATCAGTATCAATTGTCATTCCATTTTACAATGATCATCTTTCTACTTTGTTGAGGACAGTCTATTCAGTAATAAATAGAAGTCCAAAAGAACTACTAAAAGAAGTAATTCTAGTCAATGATCATTCCACAAAAGACTTTCTCTATGGAGAATTAGAAGAATATATAGAGAAGCATTTGAAACACATTGTTAAACTTTATGTTTTACCTCGACGCTCTGGATTGGTGAGTTGACTAAAAATTTTATATGATACTTGTTATTACACGTCAGTAGTGAAAATTAACAGCTGTGAAAATATTTGACAATTTATTCATACTATGTTTTTGAAGAATTTAAATTTTATAGCTCATTTATTAACTACAATAAAATTCCATTTAATAACCTAGAACACTAAACTACTTATCTAAATAATTATTATGATTTTTTTAAAAATGAGCCTCACATTTTTGAGACAATCTTTTTAATAAATTGATTAAATAATTGTACAATAATACGTGTGAAAAACCGCAAATTACTCTCCTTTAAATCAATTTTATCTGCATAATTGACCATTACATTGAATTAAACTAACTTACCGTGGTTAACAATTTAATTGTTTCTAATTATTATATATAGATTTGGGCACGCTTAGCTGGTGCTCGTGCTGCGAGTGGCGATGTGTTACTTTTCCTCGATTCACATACTGAAGCGTCAACAAATTTCTTGCCACCACTTATTGAACCAATTGCTAAAGATTATCGTACATGTGTTTGTCCTTTTGTTGATGTAATTGATTTCAAGACTTTTGCCTATCATCCACAAGGCGATGGAAGTAGAGGAATTTTCGATTGGAACGGAATGCATTATCATCATATGCCACTAAGACCTGGTGATCAAGAACATCCATGGTCACTTTATGAAAATCCTGTCATGGTCGGTGGATTGTTTGCAATATCAGCTAAATTCTTTTGGGAACTGGGCGGTTATGACCCAGGTCTAGATATCTGGGGAGGTGAACAATACGAATTGAGTTTTAAAATTTGGCTTTGTGGTGGCAAAATGTATGATGCACCGTGCTCAAGAATTGGTAATCAAGAGTTTAAAAATCAATGTAATTCATAAATTTAAACAATTTTTATATTAAAATAGGTCATGTTTTTAGAGGTGGAATGCCATTTCCTAATGATCGGTAAAGAAAAATAATATAACAATTTTTCAGTCAATTAAATTAATTTAAAATATTTTTTTTATAGCAAAGGAATTGATTTCATAACAATGTGAGTTTAATTTAAAAAATTTACATTCTGTATTCGACATGTTTTTGATTTTCTTTTGAAAAATAGAAATTACAAGCGTGTAGCGGAAGTATGGTTGGTGAGTATGATGAAAATTTTATTTAATTAAAACTGAAAAATATGTGTCTACTATAGGACGAATACAAAGAGTATTTGTATAAAAGAGATCCTGACCGATATGCACGAGTGAGTGCTGGAGACTTAAGCTATCAATTTTATATTAAAAAGAGGCAACAATGCAAACCATTCAAATATTTTTTGGATGTGGTAGCACCAGATATGAAGGAACGATATCCACTAGAGGAACCACCAGAATTTGCTTCAGGCGCTGTAAGTAAACTTAATTATTCGTTAATGAGAAAAGTTAGAAACAATGTAAATTGCACAGATTCAATCGATGGCCGATGAAAAGTTTTGCATCGATAAACTGAATCGTCCGAAAGAGCAACCTTTAGGTGAGAAAGAGAACATCATAATGGAAAAACTTTTTATTTAACATTTTAATTAAAAAAATTTCATTTAAACTTCTCTCAATTAGGAATTTATTATTGTGGTGAAAACAAGAAACGTCCACAGAACAATCAACATTTTATATTGCGTTATTATCGTGATATTGCTGATGCTGATATGGAATCATGCTTTGATTCATTTGGTGTAGGTGAAAAAAGAGAACTAAAAACATTCTCGTGCCATCATGGACAGGGAAATCAATATTTCCGATATGATTTAAATACAAAGCAAATATTTCATGGACCAGTTCGTAACAAGCATTGTGTTGAAGTTAATATAGGAACTCAATCAGTTTATGTGACAACATGCAATGATAAAAAATTGGAACAGAAATGGAAATGGGGTTTTGTCAATGAAACAAACATTCGAAATTGGGCAACATATGGTTCACCTATAATGGATGCACAAGAAGTAAAAGATTTATCCTGATCTCTACGAATTTTACTCGACAGATATAGAATAATGAAAAATTGTGAATATTTCTCATGATAAAAAGCCATAAAACCGGTTCATAAATTTTTGTACACACGTAAAAATTCTTGTTTCCTCTTTTGACATTACAGCACAAAGAGAATCTGATTTTTTTGCAGAAAGTGCATTGGCCACAATTTTTTTTTTTCGTATATGTCATGTCAACCATCAACAAAACAATAAATTTGCATGCATAGTTCAGAAAGAGAGATAGAGACAACTCGAGAGCGAGTCGAGTTCATTGCATAGTCGCTATACATGAAGTCCAATTATTTTTCAATTAATCATACGTCGGCAATGTTTTTATGCTCAAAAAAATACTTTTTTTAAAAATAGCTACATAAAGTACTCTGTGACAAATAGGTAGTAGTAAAATGTTTATAAAGTTTCATTACGTTGTGTGTATATGAGTATCTGTATGTGCAGGGCTGGTTTCTCACGCCGCGCTAATTAAAAAACATTGCCATAAATCATTTCAATTTATGGAAATTAAACGCAAACATCAACAATGAGTAATTAACAAGTTGACAAAAATACAGAAAAAACTTTTGCATAAGCTCTTTTCATAGAAATACACACGCAGTTTCCGCTCTCATGTACGCTCGAAACCCTGACTTCCATCGTCAGCAGTCAAATGTGTATATTATCGCACTTCTACATATTTTTTTCCAAAAAAAGTTTTTTCGCTCTCGCTTCAGTTATTACTAAGCACTGGTTGTAGTTGATCGTTGCTTTGTCGTTGCTCCGTCCAATATAATAATAAATAATTACGCACAGAAAAATATTTTTAAAAATTTTAACGTGAAAAATAAAATTATTTTTTCTTGCCTTGCCTTGCAATGAGCTCAAATAGTGTAAAAAGATTGCTTTTGAGACACGTAAGTAATAAAAAAGAGTGATAACGTGAAAAACAACTGTTATTATTACGAAACTGCCGATAAAATAGGCAACAAGTTGTTGATAAAATTTTTTTATAAAGAACAAGAGTTGTCAATTTAAAATTATTAAAAATGCAAGCGAATTTTTGAATGTTCATCATAAAAAGTTCTCACTTTGCATTTCATAACTAATGATTAACCCAAAAACTGGTTTCCAATAATACAAAAAAATAATTAAAGGTTGTTGGACTACACGTCTTCAAAAAGTTACCTTTTTTTCTCTTTTTACCTTCTCTTATTCTCTCTCTCTCGATTAAATACATGTGTATGTTATTTGGAATACACCGCTATAGTTTTAGCTGATGCTGGAAAGTAAACAGAAGTTAATGAGAGAGCGGAGTGTGAATTGATTTGTGACATAAACAAACTTTTTTAAATTGATAACAAAGTAAAACATTTCATTTATCTTTTAAACCATTCATTCAAAATTTCTCTCTTTTATTTTTATTTTTAGTGCAAAGGCAGAAGTTCTCTTATCAAACTTATCATAAATTTTACAATTGTTGGCTGTGTCTGTTTGTTTTTACTCTCACAACTGTATAAACATAGTTCATCATCAAAAAATGAAGATGATTTGCCAATTGCAGAAGAATTGATTCAAGAAAAGGCCTTTAAACCGCGACCAATCGTTTTACCGTTAATTGAGGAAGAAGATTTTCAATATATTGAGCCAAAAACATCATTTTTCAAACAAAAACATAATGTTCTGATGAAAAGAAAAGACTGGCATGATTATGAGCATATACAGATGGAGAAAAATAGAAAAGGACCGGGTGAACAGGGAAAATCATTCCGTCTTACTGATCCGAATGATATCGAAATTAATAATGAATTATTAAAAGTTAATGGCTATTGGGCTCGTGCTTCTGATATAATTTCTGTAAATCGATCAGTCAATGATATCAGACATCCACTGTAAATTAAATTAAATCAATTGCCACGCACATAAATTTTCATCTTCTCTTTTTCTCTCTACTCTAGATGTCAAAAGAAGAAATATTTACTAGAACTTCCAACCGCTTCAGTGATAATTCCATTTTTCAATGATCATTTGTCTGTTCTAATGCGAACAGTTCATAGCTGTATAAATCGTGCTCCGGCTCATCTACTTAAAGAAGTAATTCTCGTCAATGATCATTCAACAAAGACAGAACTCTATGATGAATTAAAAAAATATTTAGCTGAAAATTTTGATGGCAAAGCACATGTAGTTGATTTGCCAAAAAGATCAGGATTGATTACAGCCAGACTTGCAGGTTTGTTGATATCTGATTAATTAATTCACATTCATTACACTCAACTTTTCTCTCTATATATTTATTAAGGTGCACGAGTGGCTACAGGTGATGTACTTATATTCTTAGACTCACACACAGAAGCAAATACAAATTGGCTACCACCGTTATTGGGTGAGTGAAAAATAAAAATCATCAGTGCATAAATTTATAAAAATATTTTATTTCAATTAGATCCAATTGCTGAAGACTATCGAACATGTGTTTGTCCATTTATTGATGTAATTGATGCACAAGATTATCAATATAGAGCTCAAGATGAAGGAAATAGGGGTGCTTTTGAATGGAATTTCTTATATAAAAGAATTGACATCAGACCAGGTGATCAAGAGACGCCTGCTGACAATTTTCCTTCTCCCGTAATGGCTGGAGGTCTTTTTGCAATATCAGCAAAATTCTTTTGGGAACTGGGCGGTTATGACTCAGGACTAGATATCTGGGGAGGTGAACAATACGAATTGAGTTTTAAAATTTGGCTCTGTGGTGGCACCATGGTCGATTCACCGTGCTCAAGAATTGGGCATATTTACAAATCAAATCCATTTCCTGATCCAAGAGGATATGACTATGTGTCAAAGAATTTTAAAAGAGTTGCTGAAGTAAGTATGATTTTCAATTTTTTTCACACTTTATTAACTGATAAACCCTTTTAGGTATGGATGGACGAATATAAAGAATACATTTATCAACGTAAACCAGAAAGATTTTCAAAAGTTGATGTCGGTGACATTTCAAAACAATTAGAGATCAAAAAGAAAAATAAATGCAAACCATTCAGTTATTTCCTTGAAGTAGTTGCTCCAGATATGCTTGAAAAATATCCGCCAACACAAATTGAATTTGCTAGTGGCACAGTAAGTGAAAAAATTATTTAAATAATTGATCTCTTGAAATTGAAAAATCAAATATTATTTTAGATTGAAAGTGTAGCTTTTGGTGACTATTGTATTGACTCAATGGGACAATTTTATCACGACCTTGGACTTTATAGATGTTCATACAATAAAAAACATCCATCAGGTCATCAACATTTCTTCCTTGGCCATAATCGAGATATTGAATTTTATTCAGATGCAGCCTATTGTATTGATTCATACGGTTCAAGTATCAGACTTGCAGCTTGTCATCATCGGCAAGGTACTCAATATTTCCGTTATGATCTCGATACACAACATATTTATAGTCAAAAAGATGAACGCAAGTGCCTCGAAGCTGATTCTGCACGAAAAAAAATTGTCGTCAGTCGATGCAAAGATGATGAAATTAAGCAAAAATGGAAGTGGGGAAATGTGAATGAAGACAATCTCAGACATTGGGAAGAGCGTGGTGCTAAAATAAAATAATTTTTAATAAGAAAATAAATGAATAAGAAAACTTATTGTAGTTAGGAAATAAAGAAATTTTTTTAATGTTGACCTAAATGCTTGTTTGTTGTATCAAATTATTCACTAGATATCTATGCCCGAAATATGAATGCAACCTATGCTTGAGCTCTTTTGTTCCATTGCACAAGTCAAGGTTTAACTAAGTAGAACTTAATTTCAGATTTCCGCTCATTTTATTTTTTCATTAAATTGTTAAAATTCAAAACAAGAAGCAGCAGCTGAAGAAGAAGATGATGGAAAAAAGAAGAGAAAATACAGGTAATTTCGATATAACGCGACTCACATAGATACGTTTTAACAGAGTTTCAGCAACGTCGCTCTCTCAACTTAATCTCAAGACACACAACCCAAATGTGTGTTTATCGCGATCGAATAACACAGTCACATATCTTGCTGTGCTTATGTACAACTCTTTTTTATTTTAGTAAGAATTTTATCGAAATTTTAGCGCTTTAATTTATCATTTTTGGTGTTCATGTGATAAGAAATGTGTCACACTGTTATCGTAATCTATGATTAAGTGATTAGTGCGAGTGTAAAGTGCAGAAATTTGTCAAATAATCAACAGGTGGAGACTAGAAATAACTCAAATTGAAAAAAACAGGGATGATGATTGTTTCATGAAGGGCAACAAGAAAAATTGAAAAAAAAATATAAAAAGAAAAAAGTTAAAAATTTTGTGAAAATGCCTCGAAAATTGTTAAAATTTCTGATATTATTCGATAATACGAATCTCCTATATTTTCCTGGTCAATTTTTATCTGGAAGAGTTTTACTTGAACTTCAAGAAGACACACCAGCACTTGGTAAATTTAAAAAAATATAAAAATTGATGAAAAATTTTAATTATAGGGTAAAGAACCTAATTTTGGGACACTTTTGTTAGGTTTCAATAGCAAATGTCAAAAATCTCTTTTAAAACATCAATTAACTCAATGATTATATTTTGTACATAAAGATAGAGCTTTACTTTATTATTGAAACACACATTTCAGAGCTATAAGTCTTTAATTATTGAATTATTAGCAAAATAAAATCAAACCTATTTTTGGGACAGAAAACCTATTTTTGGGATACTTTTTAATTTCGACTTTTTACTCTTTTTTATACTAACTATTGTTGATAAAACACTCAATTAACTTCTTCAATTCGAAAAATTTTGTTTTTGTTCCATATTTTGTTATTTTCTATAGAAAAATTAAGTGTCACAAAAATAGGACTGTCCCAAAATTAGGTTCTTTACCCTACAATTTAAATTTTATTAAGAACAAAAAATACCCACGATAAATTGTTTTAACTAAGAATTCCAGTTTTCATTTTTGAACTTTACGAAATTCCTACTCTACTATCTCTCTCTATTGTTGTTTACTCTATCGTGGTTAAATATAATGATGCAATAAGAATTTCGTATAAATATTTTGAGTGATGGATTTAAATTATTAAATAATAAGCTTCATTAAAATTTCATCATGATCGAGTCATGTTGATGGTATGAAAAAAAAAATTGAATTCTTCTTACTATTTGCACCTAAAATGTAATCATTGTTAATCTAAGGCCTTAAATATGATAATGAATTCACAAGAATTCGTTTCGTGTGCATTATTTTTTTTTATCTTAAAAAGCTAAAGTTTGATTTTATACACATTCATTTTTAGCGCATTTTTGGAACAACAATGCAGCTTATACATTCACTTTGGCTGGCTGGCTGGCTGGCTTATTCGGCTCCCGGGTGTCCCTCTGAGATCTCGAAAACTATGATAGCTAGCGACTTACGGTTTTTTGTGTTAGATTTGTGCTAAAAAGTTAGTGCGGCGACGCTTATTTATATTTCTGTCACTAGTTATATAACTTGGGAAATTATGAATTAATTTTCCATTTTGAAAATTTGTAAACAAAATTTTTTTTTCGCGAAGTTGACTGCGATCAAAAATTTTTTCAACTGCGCGTAGCCAACTTCGCGTATTTTGAATTTGATCGTTATTTTCAAATCACCGAAATTAATAAAGACGATTTCGAGAATTTTAATAGATCAAGATTATTAGCAGCAATTACATTACTCGAGCTTTCATAAAATATATTTTTATATGAAAATGTAACAAAAACAAAAAATAGCTGTTAAATTCCTAATTGACTGCTATTTGCTACAACTTAATTTCAATTATTTCATTCGAATTCTCACAAATTTTACAAATGAAATTATCCAATACATTTGAAATTTACTTTAGCCAGTATATCTTATCGCATGAATCTGTTTTACAAACGCATCTAATATTTCTGTAATTGTTGTAAACTCTGATCTAGGCACCAAAAACTGCAACACGGGTACTTGGTCACTGGTTTATATTTTTAAAGAGTTTTTGCTATTAGGAGTGATTATGATGTCATTTCAGTGAATAAAGAACAGTTTGAAATTTCGCTATAAGCGAAATTCCGCTCTAAATTAAAATTCGTCTTTCTGAATGACTTATCTGACAGAAATAAACCGGAATTTTAAGACAAAGTAATGAAAAGAAAAAAGAGAGAAAAAGACATGAAATGTTTCAAATGTATGCTCATAAATTATTGAACACAATAAATGTTTTACAACATTCTTAGTTGGAAATATTTGTTTAATGATGTTAATAATAGTTTGAAGAACTCATTAATTTCCAACTCATAATCAATTCTTTTTTACATCAATCTATTAAATGAAAATATTCACCTTTAACATTAAACAAATGAAAATTAAACCATCATTTTATCTAATGTTTCTGTCATCGACTTTTTGCTTTATGGAAGACAACAGTAACAAAACCATATAAGGATAATAATATCTTCAATCAGAGTCCGAAATCGTTTCATGAGTAACTAAAAATCAAGTAAATTTACTCGAGTAAAATTTGTCAAATAAAAATCAACTAAATTTACTCGAGTAAAAAATAAATTTTACTCGAGTAAAATTAGTTGAAATTTACTCGAAGAATTTTACTCGAGTAAATTTACTTACTCGAGTAAAATTTTTCATATAAATTTCAACTAATTTTACTCGAGTAAAATTACTCGATTTTCACATGAAAAATTTTACTCGAGTAAGTAAATTTACTCGAGTAAAATTCTTCGAGTAAATTTCTACTAATTTTACTCGAGTAAATTTAGCCAAATAAAAATCAACTAAATTTACTCGAGTAAAATTTATTTTTTTAGTCGAGTAAATTTAGTTTATTTTTAGTTACTTGTAAGTAAAATTTAAAACAATTTCGGACTCTGTCTTCAATATTAAATTTAATTTACGCGATTAAGTAAAATCATGTGATGTCTCAAATATTTTTGGATTATCTAAAATTAAATAACCAAATTTCTCAATCAATTTATTCACTCTTTCGCATCTTAATTCCAAAAGAATAGCAAAAATTGCATAAAAAGAAGTAACAAAACATTCAATGATATCCATAAAAGAGCTAAACAACAAATTCAATGAATGAGCAAAAAGAATGACATAATCAATTGACTGTATAAGCTCGCATGCTTGCGAGAGAGCAAAGAAACTCATGTGCAATGTGAATTAATATCATACGCACGTACGTACGTTTAGATATCTACCTAGTGAAAATTGAAAGAAGAAGAAGCTGTATAATAATGAAGATGTGCAGACAAAACAAAAAATACACACATCACATTTCGCTTACTTCAATTGAACAATCTATTTTGGATTTAAAAATCGAAAGTCTTTTTTCCTCTTCTTTCTCTTTATTTCCTTTTATTCTACTGTAACATACAATAGCAGCAGCGACAACAAAAAACAATCAATACAGCTGCGAAATAAAGAAAAAAATTCATATTTTCGTTTGTCTAAATTTGGCATAACGGTGTTTATAGTGGGTAGAATTTACTCTCTTATACACTCACACGCCGCTATGGCTGTTGATCTTGTCACGTTTATTGAATATTCTACAACGTCTATTTACAAAATTATTTTTCAATAGGACTGCATTTCCATGTTGTGGGTGAAGGTGTTGTTACGGCAAGGACAGCGCGTCAAGAGCGCACTTATGATAGAGAAAATTATATTGATTTTCGCATGAGATTGCTTGGTGATGCTGATTCTGCACCAACTGTTTTAAGTCCAGGAATTCATTCATTTCCATTCAAATTGGGTCTGCCATTGGGATTGCCATCGACATTTGTGAGAACTTGCTATTACTGCTGTTTATTTAATCATTTTTTATTGACTCGAAATTTCTCTCTCGTGTTCATTTGATTCTAGCTTGGAAGACACGGATATATTCAATATTATTGTAAATGCGCATTACGTGAAACATCAGGTAAATTTCAATCTCGAGTTAAATTAGACATAAAGTTCACTGATTATGCTTTGCGTACACAGGTTTAATTCACAAAAATCATCAAATCTTCATAATTATGAATCCAATTGATTTAAATATAGAAGAACCAGCATTGGCTGAACCTTTTCGTTGTGAAATTGAGCCTAAATTAGGTATTTCTTGTATGGGTTCAGGCACAATCAAGTGCAAAGTGGAATTAGATCGAGGAGGTATGATTAAAATTTATTATTTTTAGGGAAAAATTATTTTTTATTTTCATTAATTCTATACAGGTTATGTTAGTGGTGAAACAATTCATATCAATGGTTATATTAAGAATTTCAGTAAAGTCACAATACGTCATACAAAAATAGTTCTTCTCGAAACAATCAATTACCTGTCACGTGGAAAAATTGTTCAAGTAGAAAAACGTGAAATTGCATCAATCAAAGGACCGAAAATACGTCCACACAGCCGTGATGAATTTGTGAATAAGCCGCTTTATATACCGCCTTTGCCACCCACAAATATTCGCAATTCAAATTTGATTCAATTAAATTATGATGTCTATGTAAGTCGCTTACAAATTTCATTTTTTATTGCCTTATGCCATAGAGAATCGCATTGAATTTAAAAGAAAAACGAATATCATTTTATACAATGTTGTTTTTTCTTTTCAATTCGAGAACCTTGTGCTTATCATCGAGCACACCGAAATTCATATATATTTATATATAATATATGACTGATAAGATATTTATGATATTGCGCACACATATTCCTAATGTACACATTTTGCAATGAAATAGTGAAAATAGGCGTTATTTATGTTGCATGTCACTTTATATTACATTTTATCATGAATTTTAAAGAACTCTGGCAAAAAAATGAATTTGTGACAAAACAAATCAATAAATTCTCATTATCAATTTTGTTGTGCTCGAATTTTTTTGCAGCTTATAATTGAGCCAAAATCAATGGAAAAAGCGATAAAACTTCAATTACCTATAGTGTTGGCAACGTACCCATTTCGATCGACAAATGACGTAATGACAAGTTGGCCAGATAGTGTTCTTCGACCTGATACACATTATCCAAGCTCACTGCCAGTTTTTCGACCATCAACAACACAATAAAATGTAGAACTTGAATGTGAAAAATTCTTTTGCCATGAAAATCGACACTTATTTACATAATGTGCCTTAAAAATATTATTTTTCTTTATATTTTACTGTATAATAGTTTTAACATGATGAAACATTTTACTTGAACAAAATTAATTTTACCTACCTACATACACATATATCTACTTATAAGTAACAACACGAGTGAATCTGATAATTTGATATTAATCTTTTTTATTTGATATATTTTTACGTACTTACAAATGTTGATGACTTAAAATTTTTATTTTTAATATGAATAAAATTTATTTTTATTGTTCAAAATTTCAAGAGTCAAATGAAATTCAATCGATGATAGTTTTTGACACCTTTTATTAAAATATGTAAATTTAACTAAAAACTCATCATATGCAATTAAACTTTTTGCAAGATTTCCCATTGATAAGATTACGATTTTATCTCAAAAATTATGATAATTTAGTCATACACCACAAAATAAAACTTTTCCTAACTCACACATGAGTTTTAAAAGCATGAAAATCTCAAAATGGTTGCCTTAGATAAGAAATTTATCACAAAAAAGCTAGCAATTGAATTGCTCTTGATAAATTTGACACTTGAAATTTTTTAAATAAAATTTTTAACTACCAAAAAGGTCGAAAAAATTTTCTTGTAAAACACAACGATTTGGTGCTTTCCTAATTGTACAGAAATAAAAATTCCTTTTTTTATAAATCACTAAAGTCTGATGAAAATTTTGGTAATGCAGTAAGTCGGAGAAGTTGAATCTCACTTTCAAAACTAAGCGATGAGAACTACTTCTCCACTTAGAGCCATTCCAATTCTATTTCGACTTTTTTTTCTCTCTCTAAATTTTTTTGTATTCCACAGAGATGCATGATGATGAATGTTGAATAATGCAGTCACCACAATTCGTGTAGATTTGGACAGATCTGATCCTCTTGTTGATTGAAAAATCTTTACAAAAATCTCTTTCTCGATTTTTAAATAATTTACGAGACCATTATCTGCAAATCCACGAAATGTAATGCACAATATGTCACTTGATATTCTATTATTTAGTTCACTTCACATTTTTTATCACATTTTGCACTGTACGTCTCACCACTTCAACCTTTTTTCAATTATTAATCAATAAATGAACTCAAACGTCGATTTTATACTTAAAGAACACATTCTTCGTCTTTTCCTTTTCCCACTAAAGTAACGCTCCCTAAAAATATAATTTTTTTCTCTAACTGATAATGAAAGTTTCATATCATATCATATCAGAGTCTCACATACAAATACATGCAAACGATGTTTAGAGCCGAAATATAACATTCTTACTTATCAAATTTCAAACAAAACCCAATCATAGCATTTTAAAGCCTTACACTAAGGAGTTACAAAGACGACAGGAATTTATTTAGTTCATGAAATCAAAATGAAGGTGCTATGGATGATGACATCAACATATTTACACATAGAATTTCATTTTATTGCAGAAATTGACAGAATAAAAAAGAAAGTAGAAGCTCAATCACACTTTCAACGATTTCCGGTTTTTTCCTACTTGATAGTTCTTTCTATAGCAAACTATATATGTATGCATGTGTGTGATGGCAAAAGGCGAAAAACAAACAGAAGAGTGAAAAGTTCTATTTACAGGAATAACATTATGAATTCATGTCACAACGATAGTTGTCGCTCTCTCACATTTCAGAACACATTTTATTTTTTTGGTGACAATTTCCATTAATTGCTCCCTAACTAAAAGTTTTACTTTCTTCATTGCTCTGCCAATAAAGTAAATATAAAAAATGTGAATGTGAGAGATAAGAAATTAAATTGTAAGCGCGTCAACAACAATTTTCTCGTGAGATATATTATAAAAACTTCATCTTCATGCATTTGACAGTAGAAGAAAATTGGAATTTTAATGAAGAAAGAAAAAAATAGTCGAGAGAAAAATGGAAAACACATTCGAGTGTTTTTATCGATATTGGCATTAGATTTTTTTTCTTATCACATATTGTGACAATTTTTAAGTCCTTTAAAACTGAAAATAATTAAAAAAATAAGAACTGAGAATACTCACCCAATACCTATGAAATTGCCGTCTCACAATGAAACGAGTAACACACATCAACGATATATCACACACTTTTGCCTCTCTATCGCTATCTACTTTTTTTCTTCTTTTTCTTTTTACTTCTGGCTACGTAGTGTGAACTGATAAGATAAGAGGTTTTACGGGACTTCAATTTCATTTCGATGCGACTCTTCTTATTCACGTTCGACCGAATATCAACATTTCAGGTGTATTTCTCATACATTTATATAATAATCACTTATTTTTCCCTTTCTTGATCAATCGAATACTCTTATCTTCAACTTTATTTTTCTTTACTCTGCTATGCTAAGATATTGGGATTAAGAAATAATTTTTTTGGTGTGTTTTTAGTAAAATCATAAAATATAAATTTATGATATTTTCTAGGATAAAGTTCTTCAGCTATATGGAATTTTTAATTATTATCATACCAAGAATTATGTTATATTTAATAGAGGGTGTACACTCTTTGTGTTTGTCGTTATCAGAGATTTTAAATTAATCATCATCACTGACATAATTTTATTTGAATTAAACGCACGTATAAATTCAATTTTTCACTAAATGTAATGGAATTTTTAAATGATTACAAAATCAGGAAATCAGACTAATGTGAATAAAATGCTAATGAATTACTATAAAAATGTCTGTATTAATTTTAATCATTTACAATGTTAAATAAATTTAATAAATTTTTACCCTCTTTCAAAACTCTTTTTCATTGTCTTAGTACAAATACCAATCGACCGCTTGCACATGCGCACTTTCAATGTGAATTGTTTTCATATCCTTTTAGTCTAATTCAGTTATATTTAAAATTTATTTAAGAATGTCGACTTTAATACAAAGGAAAACAGCCGAAAAATATGAAAATGCTGCAGCTGAATCGATATCTAGTCATTCAATTTCTTCAGATACATCAAAGTCAAAGTAAGACAAAAAAAATAAAAACATTTTAGTTTTATAATCTGAAAATATAATTTTTAGTAAATTCAAAGATACACCGCCGCCTCAATTGAGGAGTCATAAAGTATTTGTGCGGATAGTACTCGCTTCTGCTATCTTCACTGTGGTTTATTTCACAGCGAATAAAGAAAAGAATGTAACATTAGCTGGTTATCGTGAGCTTGTTTCATTACGTGAGCATAAATTGATATGCACACCTAACAGTTTTACTCAAGAAGAAATTGAAAAATTTCCTAAATGCATTTCTATATGTAAAAGATTAGTGACTGATAATTTGTTCAATGAAAATGAAATTATGCAACTGAAAATGTTTGAGGAAAAGATTTTCGAAAATAAGGATGAGTCTTCAAGAATTTATAATCTTAACTCGCATTCGACTGCGTTAAGTGAATTAACGAAGGCCTTACATGATACAATCAAGGTAAGAAATTTTCTTGTACTTACTTAATTTTAATCTTTCACCTTAAAATATCTTATCAATAAAAACTTTTTTTAGTCGATTCAACCGAAAATTATCGAAAATATTGCGCAACGTTTTGAGATATCACACAAGATACTTTACTTAACAAAACCAACGTATTTTGCGCAAATTACAAATGTGACTAATGAATACTCGGAACCATTTCATAGTCATAATTTTGATAAAGAAGCTCATAAACATGTTCATTATACAGTAATAATATTCTTATCTACTTATAAGCGTGATCATCAATCTGGCCGATTTATTTTTGTTGACGTCGAAAAGAAAAAGATGAAACATTCAATTATTGATCCGAAATTAGGTAGAACTGTCATTTATTCTTCTGGTGATGAGAACACTCATGTTTTTGAAAATCTTATTAGTGGCCATCTGTCCTTTCTCACTCTGTCCTTTACATGCGATAACGAAGCAGTATTATTATTGAAATAAAATACAAACAAGCAATAAAATTATATTTTGATTTTTATTTTGGGACATAAAATATGATTTTTTACAATATTTCTTTGTATGTGTGTGTGTTGTAAATAATTAAAATGAAAGGATCATATCAAATAATGAATTTTGGTCATCAGTAAATATTTGAAATAATTCATCATTAACATGCTTCTTTATCAATTATAATTACAACTTTATAAATTCAGTTCTTTTTCAGAGAGTGGAGTTTGGAAATTTTTTTTACCTATGATAATAAACGAATGTGAGTTCTCTAGCTAATGACTATATGATATTTTATCACAAAAGTCAATGCTAGTCACAATGATTTCTTACATTAAATACCATTTCATAAAACTTTCTTAAAAGCAATCTATTCTCAAATCAATTTCACTATTTTAAAATGATAACTACATTTGTATGAGTGTAAATAAGTCATGGAATGATATGAAAAAAAAAATTTTGTCAAGAAAAGAAAGAATGAGCTACAAAATTGGACCTAGATATAGCTCATTAACATCAATCTCTTAAAACAAATACAATTAAATTATATCTATGTAGCAAGAGTTTAGTAAAATCATATTTACAAAGAAACTTTCAAAAAATGTATCTTTTTAAATTTATATCACTATTTTTTAGGTTTCATAAAATTGTCAAAATTTTATGTTGTCTTCTCTATGAGTTTTGAGATTTTTTCCACTGAGTCACCTGCTAACATTGTACGATGATTACCAGGAATAACTTCAATTTTCACTGGTTTTGTGCAAAGCTAGAAATGAAAAAAATATTAAGTACTGGTTTATTAATTTACTTTATCATCATTTACCTCTGTTAATCCATAGTCATTTGATAATTTTACATAATTTTCCGTTGGTTTGATCAGTAGCACATTTGCATCAATTTTACCTGTTGGTTTGTAGATGTGTGCAGCAAGAAGCTTTTTGAGGAAACTTTTAGCTGTCACAGAAATCTATAAGATTAATTAAAAAAATTAGATATCAATTTTCAAATTTCTCATTTCATCATTTACCAAATCAATAGGATATTTTGTCTTTTCATGAACCATTTCAGCTACACGTTGAAGTCGAGCATCGAATGATGGTAACTTTTCAAGTTCTGTTGCAGTCTATAAAAATTAAAAAATGTAATAACGTGTTTATAAAAAAGTTTTCTTAATATTTAACTTACCAATTTATAATCTAAATTGCCAGACACCATTGCAAAGTAAGCAAATGCATAAGCTTCATCTTTAGCTTTATTTTGAAGTGTTGGTGATTTTCCGCCAGCATTTCGTTGCACTTGTGCTCCAGTATACCAGCTGACATATGTGGGAGATCCATCGAGCATAATTAAATTGCATTTTTCATTTGTTTCTTTTTCAATTTGTGTAACCATTTCAAATGCAACACAACCACCATAAGAATAACCAGCAATAGTATATGGACCAATTGATTGAACACTTCTGATTTGTTTGATATAATAAGCTGCAAGTTCTGATATTGAGTCTAATGGTGCATAAGAAACACATTGCAAACCATAGACTGGACGATTTAAACGTTCAGCTAAAGGAATCAATGCACTCACTACTCCTTCAATTGGATGAACAAGGAAAATTGGTGAATTTTTACCGCCTTTTGATTTCATCTTAAGCAAGCATTGTGTTGGCATCATTTCTGTTGCAAATTGTACTTGTGTACCATCACCAACTGGTTGACCATGACTTTCTTGAATGTTATCAATTGTAATTGAAGTTGTTGTTGCAGTTGTTTCTGTTTGTTGAGTTTCTTTAGGTTCGGGTGATGTTGGTTCATCGGTTGAAGGAATCGTTCCAGTTGTTCCTTCTTCCATTGCTTTAATCATACCAAATGTAAGCTGTCTTATTTCCTGAGCACTCATAACCAAATCAAAGTTTCTTTCTAAAGTCTGTTTAATTTCTGCGCCCATAAGAGAATCAAGGCCCAAATCAGAAAGTGTTGCAGAATCACTGATATTCTTTGTATCTTTTAATCCCAAAATATTTGCAATACATGCAATTAAACTCATTCCACTTGATGCATCAGCTTTTCTTTTCTCAGCAACGACCATTGATGCAAGTACAGCATGTGGTTGTTGCATAAATAAATCCATTGTTTGTAAGCATGATACCATTCTTTGAGGTAAAGTTCCACCTACAACTGTATCATTATCACCAAGATTTTCTAAAACAAGACCAGTGTCACCAATTGCACCCCATTGAATAGAAGTTCCAGGCAAGCCAACTCGCTGACGAGCTTCACAAATTCTTTCCATAGCTGAATTAGCTAAACCATAATTAATTTGACCAATATTGCCACGCCCGCATGAAACACTTGAGAAGCAAATGAAATAATCAAGTTCAGGACAGAATTCACGCGATGCTTCATCAAGATATTTTGTTCCATCAACTTTCGGTTTACAAACTGCCTTGAAATCAGCTTCTGTAAGATTTTCAAGAAGATTATCACGCAAAACAGCAGCAAGATTAAAAATTCCGCCAACTGTTCCAAGTTTTGATGCTTCTTTTAGTAATTTTTGAGCTCCTTTCAATGTAGTCACATCATTTGTATCAATGACAACTTGAACGCCCTTTTCAGTCCAACGACGGATCATTAATGATTGATAGCCTGTTTTGACACCGCTGCGTGATGTGAGAATGATTTTCTTTGCTCCACGAGTAACCAGCCAATTTGATAATTCTAGTCCAAAACCACCCAAACCGCCAACAATTAAATATGTTTTCTCTTTATGCATATATGTACGTGATATAGCATTGATGAGCTTCATCGAAGGTTGAAAAGTTTTTTGTGACTCTTCATCACGAACTTTAATGACAACTTTACCAATATGCTTTCCAGATGCCATAAATCTAAATGCTTGTTCAATTTGTTGATCATTGAAAACTGTGGTTTGAAGTGGACGAACTGCTCCATTTTTAATTCCATTAGCAACTAAATTAACAACTTCACTAATTGTTTCATCATCACCTTCCATAACTGAGTCAAGTAAAATTCCATGGAATGAAGTATTTTTAAGAAAAACTGACATTCCTAATGGAGTGTTTTGATTCAAATCAAACTTTCCAATTTCTAGGAAACGACCATTAAGACCAAGACAACGAATTGATGCTTGCAATTTTTCTTCAGCCAAAGAATTTAAAACGATATCAACACCTTTGCCTTTTGTTTCACACATTATCATTTGCTCGAACGATGTGTCACGCGAGTTGCCTATATTTCTGTCATTTAACTGAAAAATAATAAATTTTTAAATTCAACGAACTAATAAATATTTTTGATTATTTAATACCTGAGGGAATGTTTTCTTTAAATATTCACGCTTTTCCTTGCTTCCAACGGTTGTGTAAACAGTTAAACCAGCATGAAGAGCAACGGAAATTGCAGCTTGACCTACACCTCCGCTTCCCGCATGAATTAGAATGCTTTCTCCCTTCTTCATTTTTCCACGAATGGCCAAGGCATAATAAACTGTACTGTAAACACAAGGGATTGTGCTTGCTTCTTCCATTGTCCATTTCTCTGGAATTTCCCACATCATATTTTTTTGAGCGACACAAGTTGTTGCAAGAGATTTAGCTTGTACCATTGCCATTATTCTTCTACCCTTTGAATCACGACCTGAGAATTCAAGTCCCAAAATACAATCCTGTTGTGCTAATTCACCAGGCAATGCATCAGCTGCCAATTTTCCAGAACTTAACATGACATCACGGAAATTAATGGGTGCATAATAGACAGTACAAAGATCGACACGTTCATCACTTGAATCAGGTTGTTCAAGTGACAATGGTCCTTCAATCCATTTAAGAGAAGCTAAATCACCTTTGGTCAAAGCATTGACATATGCATGTTCAACTGGCAATGTCGGTACAGCACTACCATTTAATTTCAAATGACGGAAGCTTCCCCAATTTCCATTTTTTAAAACATTTTGCACTAAATCTTTCTTCAATTGTTCAACATAAATGGGATTTGTTAATGAAAACTTAGGAGAATTTGTGTCTTGAATAAAGACCAATCTTGCCATTCGTCCACCAGCTTCATTTTTAATACAATTCATCATGCCAACAGCACCAAAGAATTCTTCTCCTTGACAGACAATATAAATGTATTTTCCAGTCTCTGCTTCAACCATCGCATCTTTAATTTCATCAACCCAACTAAAGTTTTTCTCAGTTACAACGACTACTCGCTTGACACGTTCATCAAAATTAATTGGTTGTCTCAACAGGACAAAAATGCGATTGTCCACAATTTGCTCACTAACAACAATCAGATTCAAATCAGCAAATGGATTCTTTGTCAAAGTCTTGATTAATTTACTGTATACTGAAAGAGATTCTTCCAGTAAAATAAATCCATCTTCTTTGATTGATTCTTTTAAATTTTTCAAAATTGTCATTCCATTTTGAATTGTAAGCAACTCATAAGCAACAGCAAGATGGCAATTGCTTTCAATAGTTCCCTTTGTTGCATCTTTAATTACAACACGAATGCCTGAATCACCAACAAAATTTTGATATGTATCAGGTTTGAGAATTGTTGCAATTGCAACATCACTAGCTAATGTTGGCTCACTTTCAATCACATTTTGAATATGAAGTGAATTTGAAGATTCTGCAAGACGATCATCAAGATATTCGATAACTTTTAATTTCAAAGCACCATTGCTGTTTTCAAGAACAACATGAGTAGCAACTGAAATGGCATATTGCTTTGATTTTTCAAGATTTTCACCAATTCCACGATTATTGATGCTTGGAATGAAAGTATATTTTTCCAATATCGGTGCTGCTTGTGAACCTGAACGTCTTGGAGCGAGAGATGCCTTTAATCCTCTCATTTCAATACCTCCACTCTTAATAACATTAATATCTTTATACATATAGCATTCAACGTGGTCTTTTGACTTTTCCAATAGTTTTAAATGTTTTGTAGGATTCAAAACGACTCTTTCGATTCTTGTTGGTAAATATAATTCACGCAAGTCTTTGCCCATAATTGAAAATTGCAACATTGTGTCCATAAAACTAACCCAATTATCAGCCCATTCTAGTTCACCAGCATTTGCACGAGTATCACTGTTGTTAATTCCTCTAAATACACCAGCATAATCATAACCACGAAGTCTTAATTCTTTATAAACATCACCACGTTCAAGTAAAAGACCAGATTTTGTATCTTTTGAAATTGGATCAAGAGGAAGTTCTTCATTTTCGATGTTTTCAGGTGTACGAATATTTCCTGAAACAGCTAATGAACCACCTTCACAAATTTCAAACTTTCCAGTTCCATCGAAGAAATTCAAGCCAAATTTAACTGAGCCATCTTTTGGCAAAATTGTTGCACGATGAAAAACGACATTTTCAAGAACAACTGGCAAACGATCATAAGTTGTTCCCTTCATTTTTGCATATGTTTTCCATGCGAGCGTCATGTAACCAGTTGCAGGGAATAAAACTCGACCATCAATAGCATGACCAGAGAGATATGCATCACTTTCTTTGCCAAGATTGACTTCAACAAGTGTTTCACCTGAGCTTTCTTTTGAAACATCCAAAAGTATCCATTTTTGAGAATGATCCCAACCAATTTTAGAATTTAACATGGGTGTTGAACGGCCAACTGGATAAGTGATTGGTCTATATAATTTTGCAAGTTGTGGTTGAGCTCCTGCAAGATATAATTTGCCAACATTTGAAAGCAAAAATTGAACATTATCAGTATGTTGTCTCTTCATTAAACTAATATTTGTGCATTCAGCATTTAATGAACGTTTTAAAATTGCTTGTAATAATCCATGTGGTGCGATTTCAATACAAATTGCATTGCTTGGAACATGTTGAATAGCTGAATGAAAAAGAACAGGCGAAAGAAGATTGTTAACATGATATGCAGATGAACTATGCATTGCAAGTGGTGAAGACCATGATGACTCTGGAATTGAAGAGCTAATCCATTTTTCAGAGCGAGTTTTTGGCGTTGGAATAATTTTATCCAATGATTTCCTCAATTTGGGTGCTGCTTCAGCAATGTACTTGCTATGAAAAGCAATTCCACTTGATTTAACAGCTTTTGCGAAAATTCCTTCAGCTGATAATTCTTTAACAACTTTGTCGACAGAAGAAACAGGTCCAGAAATAGTGACGCTATCAGCACCATTATGACATGCTGCAATCACATCTTTAGGCAAACGTTTTTGACATTCTTCCCAAGTTAAACCAACAGCGGCCATTTGACCGGCAATTAAATCAGTATCGAGAATTGAACGACCTCTCCAATATGCAGCTAAAACAGTTTGTTCAGCAGTAAAACAACCATCTGCATAAGCACATCCTAATTCTCCAACAGAATGGCCAACCATTCCATCAGGTGAAATTCCAAGAGATGTAAGTACATCAGTCAATGCCACTTGAACAGCAGCAATTGATATAAATGAATTGAGAATATTGTCAAATTTAGCTTCATCAGATTTAGTGAGAATTTCAATAAGATCGACTCCTTCTGGTTTTAAAACATCAGCACATTTGTTAATTGCCTGACGAAAAGCATCAACTTTCATAATTTCTTTTGCCATACTTGCCCATTGACTTCCCATTCCAGAATAAATATACCAAATTGGACGTTTTTCATCACGACATTCTTCTATTTCACGTTGATTGCTTCCATCAGCTCCCATGACAGTATAGCCACGATAGTAATGCATAGGAATATTCTTTGAATGAATTTCATTTATTAAACCCAAAAATTCTTCATCATTACGATTTGCTTCAATTTCATTCAACATCATATTAATAGCTTCTTCTGTACGACCTGAACAAGCAACAACTCGTGGAATTTCTCCAATTGAACCAATTGCTTTTGGCTTAGGATTTGATTTTAATATAACGTGGGCGTTAGCTCCACCGAATCCAAAACTATTGAGACCGATTATGCCTCCATTCCATTCCATATTTCTATCAACAACTTTCATTCTTCCATCCATTATGCCATAAAGGTCTGGATTAGGATTTTTATAATGCAAATTGCCAGGAATTATTCCAGCTTCCATAGCAATAAGAATTTTTGCTACTGAACAAACGCCTGATGCTGGCTCACTATGTCCCATATTAGATTTTACACTGCCAATCAGCAATGGTGTCTTTCGATCTTTGCAGAAAAAGTCACAAATAGAATTTACTTCTTGGGGGTCTCCAACTTTTGTTCCAGTTCCATGAGCTTCAACATACACAACTTCACGTGGATCAAGACCAATTTCTTCATAAGTTTCACGAATTAAACGATTTTGCATTTGACCATTTGGGAATGTTATGCCTTGATCTTTTGCTCCATCAGTATTTGTGCGTACATTCAATACAGTAGCATAAATACGACGAGAATCTTTTGATTTTTGAAGAAATGTTACAACACATCCATCAGATCGGACATAGCCATTTCCAGACTCATCAAAAGCTTTGCACATTCCGTCTGGACTCAACATATTAAGACGTTTAAATTGAAGTGACATAGTTGGTTTAAAAATTAACCCAACGCCTGCGACAATTGCTGCATCAGTTCGACCAGACTTTATATCACGAAAAGCATGATCCATTGCAAAAAGAGATGATGAGCAAGCAGTGTCAACAGCATAACTTGGTCCCTTAAAATCAAAGGTAAAAGAAATGCGATTTGCAAACATTGAACGTGCACATCCAGTAAGTCCATATCCGTTAACAACATCCGGATCACGACACCAAAATTCCTCACTATCAGAGTTTGAAACACCAACATAAACACCAGTGCGAGTGCCACGAATTTCTTGTGGATTAATACCGGCATCAATGATGGCTTCATAAGTGCATTCGAGTAACATTCTTAACTGAGGATCCATACATTCAGCTTGCTTTTGATGAAGCTTAAAAAAAGCTGCATCTAAATTTTGCAAATCATCATGCTTAATTTTACCAGTTCGAGTTGGTAAATCATGCAAACCAGCAGCCCATCTACGTGGATCATCATTCACCATATCGACACCATCAAAAAGATTTTGTTTGAATTCATCAATATTTGAACTCTCAGGCAAGCGCCCACTGAAGCCAGTGATGCAAATATCATCTTGAACGACACGTTGATGTGAAAAGCGTCTTTCATTCATGTCTAGGTCCATGTTCACGGATGAAGGCGCGTTACGTCTTGTGTCAGTTACTAAATCTTCGAAACGAGCAGGCATATTTGAAATTTCTTGATTTTTGCGTCGTGATTTCTTTCGATTCTGGAATCGTTTTCGCTGAGAGTTTGGAATGTTTGACACTAAACGAATGTATAAACTATCGAAAAGTGCTGTACAAATTTCACTGAAAATAGAAGAAAATTCACAATTAATTAACGAGTTCATTTAATCTATAAAGGAAATAGTAAAATGATGGCAATCAATTTTCATTTACGCAAATCTATGCATTTTTGATGACAAAGCTTGATAGTGAAAAAAACTTGTTGAACTATATGAATGCAAGTGCTATGAATTAACAGACGTTTCTTACTATCTAATCAATGTGTCGAGCAAAGTAGTCAAAAAATAAGGAAACCATAAATGTGCAAAAATGTCATTGCATGTAGATTAAAACTGTTACAGTTTCATTTCAAAAAATTTTTGGTTTCGTTGATTTTTGTGAAATAATAAAATCCGTTTGTTAAAATGCATAACTAAATATTACGCATAACAACAAATAACAATTTCTCTTTATTCAATATTAATTAGCGAGTTATTTAAAAAAATAAGCGTAATATTTTGTTTATAATCAACGTCACACGAGATTTTTCTTTATATCCGCTACTATTCATATTTCTTTTATTCATCATTGTTTATTAAATTATCAAGAGTTCTCCTAAATGACGTCAATGCATTTTTATATTTTATAAAGAAATTCGTCGAATGAGGATTGGATGGGCTGTTAAAACATTCGATGTCTTTTTTTTCATTTTCGTATAGCATGATATATGAATTAGTTGAATCAGTCATTCAGATACATATACGTAGAAAATGTGAGAAAGAGAAAAAAGAATAATAACAACTGCGTTTTAATGCTTTTCATTAAATAATGACCACCTTTACACCGCAACAAACAAAATTCATGAGAAATTATGATTGACGTTTGGCGAATAAGAGAGGAAAGAAAAATAAATCGAGGTCAGTTATGTTTTTTTCATGCATTCTTATCTTTCTTTTCACGAATACAGTTAGTCTAGCTTGCACAAAGGGATGTTTAAAAAGAGAAAAAGAAATGAGAAAGAGAGAAAAATGCTCGAATGATGTTTTTTGCATAAATACATTCAAGCCGGCATATACAAAAAAATAAAACATGCGCTGTAGTTTATTCAGCAATGATCGTACGACTATCAGGTGATTCATGTAATTTGTGAGATTGTATTGTGTATACATTGCGTTGTTGTTGAGACTTTTTCTCTTTCTCTCATCATTTATTCTCATTCGAGTAGCCCTTTGCAAAAAAAAGTCGTTAACTGTTTCTATATCATACGATGTTTATTATTGTCTCTCATTCATCTGATTAAAAAATAGTGACTCAGATTGCCATTAACTTTGAAAATCACTTAGTACATGCATTGATTAAATAATGCTTGCATTAACATAAAAACTTTTATGTATTTTAAATCTTGATAAAGAAAAAAAAGTGAAATTGATTATTAGTCATACGAATTAATTGCCATGTGATGATAATCTAATCAGAATAAAAAAATTGTTTATTTTGCATCTTTTTGAGAATAAAAATCTTATCACATTAAATGTTTTTTATTTCATCGCCCCAGACTGTTTGCACTCGGCATCACGCCATCAGTTTTTTTACCTCAGTGACAGAATAAGTGAATTTTTTTTCGGGAATCTCCTCTATACCTTATCAGTCTAATTGACAAATCATTCACTCAAAGTACATGTGAATTGCTCATGGCATATGAAATTAAGTTTTTATTTTATTTATAAGTCGCGTGATAATTAAATTTTTTTTAAATTTCTTAATTTTTTTTGGCACTCAACAACAGTCAGTCGTTAACTTCTAATAGATTACATTGTATATTGCATTTTTATCGAATTATAAAAGAACTTTCGTGATAATAGAATCATTCTTTTTATGACAATTGCAAAATCATACGATCATAAAAATAAAGAAAAATTATTTTCTAATTTTATGAAAATATGATATAAAACTAAATAAGTATTGTCACGCCACTTATGAAAATTTATTCATTCACATTTTCTAAGTCGTATTTTTCTTTTTAATGTTTCCATAAAATGCTTCATTTTCCAACGTTTTTTATCAATAAATTAATAAACAATTTATACCATGTATGTTTTAACATACCTAATTTAAATTTCAATCAATAAAAATTTTCTTTTTCAAATTTTTCTAACACTTTATATTTTTATTCACTTCTTTTTTCAGCACTTCTTTCACTCTTGTTAGAGTTGACTTAATTCACTGACGACTGAATGTGAAATGATGAATTTCAACGAGCAGCAATATAGTTTTGAGCTTTTCAGTCTTCCCTTTTTTCGCAATCGTATGTTATTTTTTCTCTTCCACTATACTCAGTGTACACATGTGTATGCGCGAAGAAAAAAATTGATGATGAAGCTTTGAATTGATATTTTAATATATTGTATATGATGACTGATAATGCACTTATAAAAAATGTATAATGTTGTTTATATCAAAAAGAAGCTTTTCAAATGCGAACTGTTCAATTGAAAAGTCAAAATACAAGTGAGAATTAGAGAAAATGTTTTCCTTGTACAAACGAAATTTTCTTTTTAGCGCATTTTTGGAACAACAATGCAGCTTATATCTTCACTTTGGCTGGCTGGCTCACGAGTGAGGGATGAGATCTCGAAAAAAAAATAATAGTTAGAGACTTCCGGTTTGCTGTGTTTGATTTGTGCAATCGAGTTATTGGCGGCATTCTTCATTAGAATGATGTTACTTATTGCATTAATTAGGAAATCACGAATTTAAATTTCCATATCACACTGATATTTTTTGCAAGGCCTGAGAACTCTTTTGATATTTTTGATTTTTTTTGTTATTTTTGATTTTTTTGTTAGGGTAATGGATCTAATTTTCGGACACTTTTCTATTTTTTATTCACAAAAATTCGAAAATCTTTTTAAAGAAACATTTTCACACAATGAGTTACATTTGTAACTAATGATAATAATTATATATTTCAATTAAATAGCTTTTTTAAAGTCAGCAGCTATTTTTTTAAAGTCAGCAATACTTATTTAAAGAGAAATCAACTCAAACAAAAATTGATCTAATTTTCGGACAGTAGATCTATTTTCCGGACACTTGAGATATTTTTAAAAAATACGTTGAAAATTGCTCAATATTTTCACAAATTTACTCTAATTCTTGACCTATTCTCATTGCAAATGAAGTTAATCATTTATTTATTGGATAAACTTTCATTCTTTTATTTATAATATGCTTCATATACATTTAAAATGAACTTTAAAAATTTCATTAAGAATTTTGTCCGATTTTTATTGTCTTTTTTAAAGGTTTTCATTAGTGTATCCAATCTGTTTTTAGTGTCTATTAGTCATATATAATCGTTTTAATACTATTATATATCTTTGTATCCACAATTTAATGATTTTTTCTTAAAATTTTTATTTTTTGTAGTGTCCGAAAATTAGATCAATATTTATTTGAGTTGATATCTCTTTAAATTAGTATTGCTGGCTTTCTTTTTGTGTTTATTATTACAAAGTGGAATAAAAGCTTTAATTCCGTATCTCTTAATTGGTGATTGTGATAGATTTTAATAAAGAATAATATAAAATTGTAATTGGATATTATTTGAAAAAAATTGTCCAAAAAATTTTCAAGTTATCAAAACATTCGGACGATTTAATTTTCAACTCATTTTAAGTATTTTTTAAGTTATTTGGTTCAGTGTGGGTTGTATAAATAAATAATAAAAACATCATTTTATCTAATTAAGACATTTTGTATGGGATTTAGTGAGTATAAAAGAAATAATTGAAATTTTATAATATGTAAACAAAAAGTGTCCGGAAATTAGATCCTTTACCCTATTTTTGATATCGTGATTTTCTCTTTAATTAAAGACCATAAAAATTTTATTGAATAGCTGAGGAGAAAGCTATGAGCATAAGAAATGAAAATCAGAAAGGACTGCATATCTTCGTGCTATCATTTTAGAAATGAAGTCATTTAGAAAAAGTCCATTTCTAAAAATTTTATTTTTCGAAAAACAAAGGTATCTTGATGCGAAATATCAAAAAGAGTTCTCACGCCTTGATTTTTTGTTAAAAATTGTTCACTTTTGATTTTTGTTTACAATTTTTTGTTTTGCGCGGAACTGAAAAAAAAAAATTAAAAACTCAAAATAATCGTTATATTATTATATTTGTAATATTTAAATGAGTAATTGATCGTTACACTAGTTTGTGTTTCTACAATTAGTTTATATTCGGAAGTTATATAGCAATTATAATTGTTTTGAGATTTAATGCATGAAGTTTTTTAACTTTTTTAACTAACTTAGTTAATCTAAAAAACGAACTTTTCAAATTTAAATATTATTGTAAAAAAATTGTCTTTAGGGTAAAGGAACGAATTTTCGTACACTTTTCGTAACATCGATAACAAAAAATATTTATTCTCTTTTTTATATGTACATTATTTCATCAAATTAAATATCTTGAATTGCTCTTTCATATAAATAGATAAATAAAGAGCCAGATCAATTTATATTTTGAGTTATTAACAAAACTGTGAATGAACCTTGATTTCGTACACCAATGTAAACAAAGAACCTTAATTTCGTACACTTAAATTCTTAAATTTTGCTCATTAAATCTAAGCTGTTTTTACATACTATTCTTGATTCATGTACATTCTTGCTTTCATATTATTACTATTTCTATTGATTTCAAAGTATAAAAATGTTTTTAATAAAGAAAAACTAAAGTTTAAAATTTCGAGTTATTTCCAAAAAATTATTGTTTAGTGTAATTTTGAGTGTACGAAATCAAGGTTCATCATTTATTTTGGTAATTGTGACTTATCTATGCAGTCAATAATTTTTTAAAGTGCTTAAATCATAAAGAACTAAAATGCTACTTGAATTATATCATTTCTTAGTAAGTGATTCAATATTTAAGTGAAAATTTTATAATTTATGAATTCAGAAAAATTGGAAAAAAATTGTGAAAAATATTTTATACGATTGTTCAAAACATTTTCGTTTGATTTTTATCAAAATGGTATTATTTTTCACTAAAGTGAATGAATTTAAAGTTTTTATTATCATATAATATTAGCAAGAATAAGAGTTTCATAGTGTGCGAAAGCGTTTCTAATGCATTTTATTTCATATTTTGTAAATGTAAACAAAAAGTGTACGAAAATTCGGTGCCGTACAAAAATTCGTTCCTTTACCCTAATATTTAAATTTTTTGCAAATTTTAATCATAAAATACGCCTTAACCGCAGAAATCCGCAAAAAAAGAAAGCTACAGCTAATATAGAATTAAATTATCTTTAAATTAGGATACAAATCATGGCCGGAACGTGCCGGAATCAAAACAATTTTTAATTAGAATATTTTTTAAAAAATTACGAAATAGCAATGTAAAATTCAATATTTTACTCAAGTTTAAAGCTTTTACTCTTATCATTGCTAGATTCTATGATTTATGAACTACATTTTGATATACACAAGTCTCAGAATAACTATGACTGACTTGAGAAATATTGATTTGAAAATTTGGTAGAAAAATGTAAACAAAAAATATGTCAACTTTGAGTTGAAATATCTCGATAATTACACAATTAAATAACAAAACATTCTATGAGAATATGCATTAAATAATGCTTTATCGATTGCAATACAAGTCAAATGAATCTGTGAATCAAGCTTTTTTTTCAAAAGTGAACAATTTTTAACAAAAAATATCAGTGTGCATATTGAAAACTTGTAAAAAACGCAAAGTTAGCTGCGAAAACGATTGCAGCGTCACCAACGGCAAATATTGAAACTTCAAATAATTTGAATATTACTCAACCGTTACTTTCAAATCAACAAAATATATCATCAGAAGATTCAATAAATTAAGCATCAAATTTAAACACTCGCCGTACTTTCATACATTAAAATTTTATAAATATGATTTCTCCTATAATTTAAATTTATTTTAATCAAATATTTTTAATTTGTGAATTTGTTTTTCAAATGAATTTAATAATTCTGTAATTTGTTAACACACACTGATCTAGGCACCAAAAATACGCTTAAGTGTCCCCCTACTACCACACGGACACTTTCCATGTCATTCGTATTCATTTCGGCTTTTTCTAACACGCGGCAACAATAATAATATTGTTTTTTAGCACTTTTCTGTCTATTTTAAGAAATATTTTTAATCTGATTAATAGTGAGATGATTCAGTATATTTGTGTAATATTGATGCCCAATATTTCTTTTTTACTCTAATCTATTTAAATGAAATGAAATAATAATGTTAAGTAAAAGGTTGAAGGTTCACGCGTTCAATATTATCATACATATCTGTTTAAAAAATTTAAATATCCTATAGGGTTCAACAAGTATGCGCATACTAAATTTTTGAACCCTATTATATACATATTATTGAAGTATTAGGAGAATATTATTTTCAACATCCACTTAAAGATAAAAAGATAAGATCTTACGTTTAATTTCTTATAAATTTAAAAAAAAAGTCATAGACACTTGATGTACATCTGGTTAGTTGCAAAATTGTTTTAGTAATAGGAGGAAAAGAACAAAGTTCAGTGCAATAGACAAACGATCTTTGCATCTTACATTGATAAGTTCACATATAAGGAATTGCTCAAGAATAGTATAGAGGCAGTTTCATTTTAATAGTTTAAGAAGGCAGATAGAATGATTATATTCAGTTAAAAATGGTGAAAGTAATTAGCGCATTTTTGGAACAACAATGCAGCTTATAGTTTCACTTTGTTCGGCTGGCTGGCTGGCTGGCTGGCTGGCTGGCTGGCTCACGGGTGAGGGACGAGATCTCGAAAACTATAATAGCTAGAGACTTCCGGTTTGTTGTGTTTGATTTGTGCTATCGAGTTACTGGCTTATCGCTTAGTTTAGAAGTTACCACTGATTACATTAATTAGGAAATTACGAATTTGAATTTCCAAATTGAAAAATGTAAACAACGCGAAGTTGGCTGCGAAAACGATTGCAGCGCCACCAACGGCAAATATTGGAACTTCAAAATATTTTGAATATTACTCAACCGTTATTTTCATATCAATAAAATTTATCATCAAAAGATTCAGTAAATTAAGTATCAATTAAAAACACTCGCCGTACTTTCATACATTAAAATTTTTATAAATATGATTTTCCCTAAAATTTAAATTTATTTCGATCAAATTATTTTAAGCTGTGAATTGTTTCTCAAATGAATCTAATAATTCTGAAATTGTTTACATACACTGATCTATGCACAAAAATGCGCTTAAGTGTCCCCCTACTATGCACGGACACTTTCCATGTCATTTTTATATCAGCTTTATTATTCCTTAACTTAAGCATAATTGATTGCTATAAAATTTTGTTTCTAATGCCATTTGTGCGACCAAGTCATTTTCTGATGCTCAAAGTTTTTATTGAGGAACTTTTAAATAAAGGACATGAAGTTACAGCAATTACAACACTCCCATATAATGATAAAACAACTAATTATACTGAAATTTTGATTGATCCAGCATGGAATCCAAGCAATATTAGTAAGTTAAAAACCAATCTCTAGAACTTTTAAAAAAATTTTTCAAAAGTACTTAAAGATAATCAAAATGATCCTTTGAGCTCAGCAATGTATTGGATTGAATATGTTGTAAGAACAAACGGAGCAAAACATTTAAAATCGCATGCAATTAATCTTCCTTTTTATCAATATTTCTTGCTTGATGTCATTGGTTTCATTTTTCTTATTATATGGTTAATTTGGATGTTCGTGAAAATGTTAAAGAAACTTTTATTAGATGGAAAAGCTCACAAAGAAAAATTGTCATAACGGTTATATTTTAAAAATTTCATAAAATTTTTAGTAGTGTATCAAATTATTTGTTACATTGTGCATAACTTATTATGATAATTTAGTATAAATTGAAACAATGATTTAAACACAGAATTTCATAATACAAATAACACTAAATACTAGATAATTACAAATATAACAAGTGTTTAAGAATGTCATTAAATTTATTTATCAATAAAGCCAAAACAAGGGAGATATTTAATAATATCAAAATAAGTTGTGTTTAAAGTGTATGTTTCTTGATTGTATTGTTGTTTTGAATTGATAATTTCATTCAAATATTGAATTTCAAAAATTAAAGTGCTTAATACTTAAATATGGCCGAATTTCCATCAGAGCTGCTTGCAACTACTCAGCCACTAATAGGATTTTATGGATTAGATTTAAATATTGCATCACATAAAGCAATTTATGATTCTTTTAATCGCTCTGAAAGGTGACATTTAATATCATATAAAAATAAATAAATTAAGTGATGATATTTCAGACCACCAATTCAATATAAAATAATTCCAAACAACTATGAATTTCCAACGAAGAAACCAAAAAGGCAAAGTTTTGAATGGTATAATCCAAAACACTTGATTAAGAAAAACTGGATGTTAAAATATCAACATGTAGTTCCTTCTTTGGTAAGAAAATTTTGTTGTCTTTATTGCAAAATATTCATTTCATTTAATATCTTTTAGATTGTTGTATTTATTGAGCTTGAATGGAAAGAGCCACAATGGACTGAAAAACAAGTTCAATGTTCAACAGTGATACAACAACTCAAGTCAAAACTTCAAGATCGGCAAACTCGAATAGCTCTCGTGCTTCTTCATAAAACAGCTCCAGTTCTTGCTAGCGATGATTTAATTGCTACTGAAAGAGCATCTGCATTAGCAAATGCATGTGAAATTAACAGTAAAAACCTTTATGTACTTCCAATGTCAGAAAATTTGATAGGCTATATAGTTCGATTGGAATCTGCATTTTTAGAACTTGCTCAATCATTCTACATCGGAATGCTCAAAAATTATCGTTCTCATCAAACAACCTCGCAGCATTTAACATTGAAAGTTCGTCATCAATTTAAAATGGGATTCATTTCTGAGCTCAGACAGGACTTTCCAACGGCTCTTAAGTAAGAAAAGTGTTACCTTAAAAATCATTTAAAAATCTGATTTCTTTTGTAGGCACTACACTCAAAGTTATGCAAATCTTGAAAACATCCGAGTAGTAGATACAAATTGTTGGGAAATAAAAACAATTGCAGGTTTTATTAACTATAAAATTTGTCGATTAATGTTCAAATTGAACCTGCCAAGAGATTCAATCACTCAGTTTAAGGCTCACATTGAAAAATACAAGTCAAGAACAGGCTTCAAAGAGTTGACTTTTGAGCATCACGGTTGGCTTTCATTGCAGTTCAGTTACTTTGGTGAAATTTTCAATGAAGCTGTAAAGAATGGTTTAGCTGCAATCCAAACTCAAAATCCAGCAATTTATTATTTAAAAGCTGCAGAACACATTTATAAAAGACGCGAAATTTTTATGCAAAGTAATATTACAACGACAGATGAAATTTCTTCACCAACATTAACCTCATCGATGCTATATAGTGATTTCTTTGGTGTAAGAAATGGCAATGATCGTGATCAAGGTGCAGATCAGCAAATTATAACGTTAATAAGAGACGTTGAGACTAAATACAATTATTCTGCTGTTATCATAAATCTTTTAAGTCAAGCAATGTCACAATTTAAAATATATCGTTGCGGAAGATCACGTAAAAAATGTGCGGTGATGATGGCAGATGAATATTTCAAATGTAGTGAATACACAAAGGCATTAACGTAAGTATTAATATAAAGAAGAAATTTTTAATTATTTGAAAATTACTCTCTTATAAATTGTATTCACTAATGCTTCAAGATTTTCGTCAAGAAAAATGGTACACAATTTTTACAGAACTTCTCACAAAAACTATTCAATCTGCAATACTTTCTGCATCAGTAAATGATTTTATAACGAGTAGCGTTGAAGCTCTATCTCCTAACATTAAAATTACTACTGCTGATCGACAAAATATCTTAGAAAATCTTTGGAAAGTATTTAATAATTCTGCACCTACATTTCAAAATCAAATTGCAACAGAGATTGTTCAATGCTGGAAAGAATCTTTAGCCAATTGCCGATCACCAATAATTGTGAATTTAGATGACATTCCAAAACTAATTGATTGCAAGTTTTCGTTCAAAAGCAATCAAGTAAAATTTACAGAACCCATTATCATCAGCATTTATATTCGATCAAATGCAAAAGTTCCTTTAAAGATTGCAAAAATTACTGCTGTTTTATTGACAAATAATGGGTCAAAGCATAGATTAGAAGCAAAAAACGGATATATTTTTGAAGTTGATTCATCTACAAAAAATGAGAAGCTTGATGAATTGTTTGACGCACACAACTTCATATTGGAAAAGGAAAAATGTTTCAAGTTTGAGCTAGAAACAAAACCTGGACAATTTGTAGAGAATTCTGAAATAACAGTGAGTAATAAATACCTTTTATAGAAAAGAATTTTAATTAAATCTTCTCTGTAGGTACAATTAGTTGAACTGTCAATGGGTACAGAAAAAATTTCTGCTACACTAACTATGCAAAAGTCACTCAATACATCAAAATATTTTCAAACTTATAACATTCATTCAGACTATTTAGAATTCATAAAAATTGTTAGAACATGTTATGTCATTCCTTCATTCCATTTACAATCGAATGTTATTCATAATCAACCGATGCTTCTTAATGAATATTACAAAATTCAAGTTAATTTGAAAAATAATAGTGACGAGCTTTTGCAAAATCTTAATATCAAAATTTTACTACCGGCAAACTATAAGAACAAAGGTAAAATAATTTTATAAGATATTGGATTTTATAATGCTTTAAAAAATTTATTTTTATTTTATAGTTTTCTTAACAAAAGATTCATCCGAATCAATAACTAAAATGAACTCTTGCATAAGTTTCAATATAGGTGATTTGAATGCACATTCAAGTAATTTAATTGAATATTATATTTTAAGCCTAATAGAGGGAAATATTGAATTGAAACAGTCATTATGTTACGAAAATATTGATACATCGGAATCAAATACAATCCCATCGCCTTTAACTGAAAAGGAATTATCTCCTTCAACTGAAACTTTGCCAACTGTATTCGCTGCAAGCGAAGAAGAACATCTTGATATTCAAGTTGAAAGATTAGAAAATAATTTAGTAAGGAAAAGACATGACGATATTTTAATTGTCCCATGTGTCGAAGAATTTAGCTTTGATTGTCGTTTCTATACATTAGACAGAAAACCATTAGAAACATGCTATGCAAATGAAGAGTTTCTTATGAGACTGTTACTTAAAACTAAATCACCCTTTAATATCGATATATTGGATGCATTTTTCATTGCTGATCCAAACATTTCTGAAAAATCAAATCATAATGGAAGTTTCATCAAAAATGATATTAGTCGTGAATGCAATATGGAAAATGTATTTACACTTATTCCCAAAAATACAACAGCTGAGTGGATAACAAAAGAGAAATTAAATAAATCAGCATCTTCTGATGTCTCATTACTATTTGCCAAGCAAAAAGTAATTGAAACTGAAGCAAGTGTCAAGATCAATCCTGAAGTTGCTCATGCTAAAGATGAAGATGATCCGTTTAGCTTAAAAAAGAAAGATCAAAAAACATTAGATTACAGTACTATCAACATAGAAAAAGAGACATTGAATGTTACCAATAGTCTTGATATTATTAAACTTATGGCAGATAGTAACCATAAAAAAGGCTTTATCAACGGAAAAATCAATGTACTACAAGATAAAAATATGATTGATCTTAATAAGAAGTTCGGACTTTATTGTATAAGATGGAGAAAATCAAACACAGACAACGCTAAAATAAACGAATCAAAATTCCTTATTGAAGGATTAGGTAAGATGTATTGAATACAATATTGATGCTTTTATAAGTATCTTGAATTTAATTTCATTTGCAGATGTTGTCAAGCCGCTACTAAATATTTATTGTACGTCGACAAATAATCAACGAGTGTTTGTTAGAGAAGTCTTCACATATAAAATCCTTTTTAGAAATCCAAACGATGAAATTCTTCATTTCACGGCAACAATAGGTAATTCTGATGGATTTATGTTCAGTGGTCACAAGCAGCTAACTTTCACTATCTTTGCACACTCTGAATTTGAGCTAGCATTAAATTTGTATCCTTTAAAATCAAATTTTCAACGTTTGCCTGAGTTAAAATTAGAAATTAAGAGCTATTCTGAGGATATTGTAGCTATTGTAGAAAAAGATGGAAATGTAGTTGAGAGTGGAAGTGAAATTAGCCGCAAGCAAACAGAGTTGAATGAATTACTAGAAAGATGGCTTCCAAAGTCTATCTTTGTACATCCACCAAATAGAAAAGTGGTTGTTTAATTGTTATTTTAATTCAATTTATCTTATTATCAAAATAAAAAATATTTACTCAATTAATACCGTCTTACTCGAACATTCTTTCTACATGAGCTTATAACGATGTTTTTATTTTTAAATTTCAATGGGTACACAGAAAATGAGAAGTTCAAAGCTTCTAACCGACGATTCAAAACGTAAACAAAATATTTCGTGAATAATTTTTAAAATATTTCCTAATTTAAAATGGGCAAAGAAAAAAAGCATAAAAGAGATAAAGATTTAAGTTCACGACGTAGAAGTCGTTCAAGATCACGATCAAGAAGTGAAGAATATAAAGAAAAGAAAAGGAGCAAGAAAAATCGTGAAAAAGACAGAGAGAGAAAACATCGAAGGAGAAGTTCAGATCGTGAAAAATCATATCACAGTGACAGTAAGTGTTTAATAAATCTTTTTAAAATATTAATCATAAAATCTCATTTAATTTCAGGTTCAGATGTAGTTGAAGTTCCAATTATACCTGATCCACCAGTTATTTCTTCTTCTTTTCGAAATGAACCAACACCTTCAAAAACATCAAAGCAAAGAAAAAAGTCTCTTTCACCAATTCCTGCTGATGGTGCTGGCGATGTTCTCTCTATTGAAGAAACTAATAAATTAAGAGCAAAATTAGGACTTAAACCATTAGAAGTTGGTTCATCTGAAGTTCCTCAGAGTAGCAGCAGTGGCAGCAAAAAAGAAGAAGAAAAAGATAAAGATGGAAATTCTCAAGAATTAAAGAAGATAAAAGATGATTGGGGTGAATTTTATCATAAACCAGCTGGTCAATTTAATGAAAAGACTGAAGTTGAATTGCTTAGAGAAAAAATTCAATCTAAACGTGAAAAAAGAAAGATTGAGGACAAATTGGCAAGAATCAAAACACTCGGTGAGTCTGATTCAGATGATGATGCCAATGCTTGGGTTGATAAAAGTCGTAAAATTGAAGAAGAGAAAAAGAAAGCGCAACTTCGAGCTAAAATGCTTCAAGAAATGGATGAGAATTTAGATAATGTCACTACAACACATGCACGTCGTCCTGCTAGACCTCAAAAATCATCACAATTATCGAAAGATCAAGGATATGGCTCAAAAGACCTTCAAGGACTAAAAGTAGCTCACGATATTGATAGTTTTAAAGAAGAGAGACAAGTTATTTTAACTCTAGAGGATAAAGACGTATTGGATGAGGATGGTGACACTCTTATGAATGTGAACATGAAAGATGATGAACGATATAAGAAAAATGTTGAAGTCAAGAAACAAAATCCACAACATTATGGCTATGATGTATATGAAGATCAATATGATGAGTTTGGTAATTTCATTGGTCGAGGCATTCTATCAAAATACGATGAAGAAATTGATGGATCTAAAAAACCTACATTTACAATAGGAGAAAGTAAAGATTTAATACAAGAGCAACAACGTAAAGCACTAGAAGTAAAAGCAAAATTAGAAAATAAACGACTTGAAACCCTTAATTTGGATCCATTAAAAATCGCATCGGATTGCTTTACTGAAGAAGAATTAACAAAATTCAAAAAACCTAAAAAGAAAGTTAAAAAAATTCGACAAAAACTAAAAGCTGATGACTTGTTAGAAATTGCTGGTGATTCAAGTTCAAACAAGGATCTTGGAAGTAGAAAAAGAAAAGACGATGATGAACTGAAAAAAGTTGTTCTTAATATAGATGATCTTCCTGAATTGCCTGAAGATACATCAAATATCAAAATTGAACCAGAGGATGATGAACTTGAACATATTTTAAGTAAAGCTAGACGGTTAAAGCAAAAAGAGATTATTAAGAAAGAACTGCCAGTTGATAATATTAAAACAGAGGTGAAAATGGAAACTGAAGATTCTGAGGGCGAGGCAGAAATTCGTGCTAATAATTTTATTACACTCAATCAAACAGCAGAATTTTGTAGAACTTTGGGTGATATACCTACTTATGGAATGGCTGGAAATCGCGATGAAAATACAGATATGATGGATCTTGAAGATGAAGTTGAAGAACAAGAGCCTTCAATGGATAAACGCGGTAAATGGAATACTGTTGATCCGAATGAAGAACCAAAATTAGCTGAAGGAGTTCCGATTGTTGAGCCCGAAGATGTTGCCATTTTAGATGAAGAGCCCGATATTGGTGCAGGCGTAGCAAATGCTTTAAAATTAGCCATGTCTAAAGGATATCTAGAAAAAGAAGAAACAAATCGTCCAAGTAATTCTAGATTTGCTCATTTGCAAGCACAACATTATTCAATTGATGATAAGGCACATGGAGAAGACGATAAATATGGTAGAAGAGGAGGTGGCGGTGGTGGTTATAATGGTCCACTCTCAGAATTTAGAGAAAAAGCTGGATATAAACCTAATGTTAAACTTGAATATATTGATGATAATAACATGAAGTTGACACCAAAAGAAGCTTTCAGATATTTATCTCATAAATTTCATGGAAAAGGTCCAGGGAAGAACAAGATTGAGAAGAGGTTAAAGAAATTGGAGCAAGAAGGGGTGAGATTCAAAAATAATTTTAGTGAGAAATCATTTCAATTCTTTTTTTTTCTTTTTTTACAGCTTATGAAAAAAATGTCATCATCAGATACTCCTTTAAATACATTAACAATGTTACAACAAAAGCAAAAGGAAACACAAAGTCCATTTATTGTGCTCAGTGGAAATAAATCATCGCAATCAACAATGCTAGGAAAAAACAAACGATAATGTATCAATAAATATACTGTACAAGTTTAATTTGTCAACTAATAAATTTTAAATCAATAAAAAAGAATTAAAGATTTATTCACTAATATTTGATGAATTTTTTACAGCACATCATTAAAGGTAAAAGCTCAATAAAATTTTTCCATTAAACCTAGATTCATTAGAAATGGTTTACAAGCAAATAGAACAGTCACTTGCTCTATTATCTCACGTAAATATGTGACAAAACACCTTGTTGATACCTTCACTGATATTTTATGATGTTTATGACTAATAAAAATTTTATTTTATTTTATCTCGTTGCAATTTCTTATAAAAGCTTGTCATCCTAATCTTAGCATCTCAGTCTTTGCAATCTACTTATAATAATTTACATCTCATAAGAGAATTCAAAAAATCAAAAATGCCAATCAATAATCAAATGCAGGATAGTAAGTTTGTTATCGATAAAACAAATTATGGTAAGACTGGAGTGAAAATTCTTCATCTTGTTAGAAATGGTAAGTTGACAGTAAATTGTGTTCATATGTCACTTGATACAAGGAAAAAATTACTTCAAATCAGGTCTAGTTCATACTGTTAAAGAATATGAAGTGACAACACTTCTTACACTCGATACACTAAAAGATTTTATGCAAGCTGACAACTCTGACATCATTGCCACTGACTCGCAGAAAAACACTGTCTATATTCTTGCTAAGAAGTATGGCATAAAATCCCCAGAGGATTTCGGAATTTTATTGAGTTCTCATTTTATCACCAAATATGCGCACGTGACGAAAGCTGTAGTGAATATTCAAGAAGTCATGTGGAATAGAGTGAGTTATGGCGATCATGCAAATAGCAAGTTGCATAATCATGCCTTCATTCATACACCAATATGTACGAGAATCACGAATGTTGTTCTTAATCGCGAAGGTATAATTATTGAAATCATGAGACACTGGTTTTAATTTTTTTCTCATCAATTTTATTGTTTTTTAGATAAATATCCATCTATCTCAAGTGGAATCAAAGATTTGCGTGTTTTAAAAACGACACAAAGTTCTTTTATGAATTTTGTTAATGATGAATATCGCTCGCTGCCAGACGCTGATGATAGAATTTTTAGGTAATTAGCAAAAAATTAATTTCTCAAATGTGGTTCTAAATTTATTTTTTGTATATTTTTTGCTATAGTACAATCGTTGATTGCTCTTGGATTTATTCGCCAAATCCAAATGTTGATTTTTGTAAAGTTTTTGATTCTGTAAAAAATTCCATTATATTTAATTTTGCTGGTGATCTAGAAAAGGGAATTGCATCAGCAAGTGTTCAAAATACAATTTATATCACTGAAAAAGATGTTCTTGAGAAAATCAAAGATATTAAATCTATTGAAATGACGCTGCCAAATAAGCATTATATTAACTTTAATTTTGCACCCTTTAAGTCGATTGTTTATGACGATGAACAGACTGTTTTCATCCCATTAGATAAACCATCAGGTGTCATTTATGCAAAATTGGATAGAAAAATAAGTAAACTGTAAGATAAGACTTTATCAAAACGTGACTCATAAGTCATTAAGATTTTATTTGCTCATATATAAAGAGATAATGTTCATAATATTTTTGTTTTGCTTTTAATTATTGTTGAACTTGAATCTACTATATTATCTGTAATTAAATAAAACAATATATATATCAAATAAAACTTATCTTAATTAAATATGTCAACAACTTACATTCAAAATTTTCAATAATTTCTTCTTCATTTTCATTATCAATCATCAGTATCAAATCATTTTTAAGTTCAATAAATTTTAAAACTGTTTCATTTTGCTTTACTGTAATTTCAAATTTTGAATTCAAGTATAATAGACCACTAACAGTCATTCTATTTGATCCTTTTGGTAAATACGGTTTTCTTATTTCTAAATAATCAAGATGTATATGAATGCCAAAGAAGCCATTAAATATTGTTTGTAAAAATCCTCCAGCACCACTAATGAAATTAGATGCAAAATTTTCACCTTCAGCAGTTTCACACCACACATTAAATGGTTTTCTGACATATGGCTTATAGCTTTTTTCTAACATCTCGTTTGCATATTTAACATCTCCAATGTCGAGATAATTAATTGCAAACATTGAAAAACTCATAGCAGGTCCGCTTTTTCTGGTGCAATTAACATAAAAATTAAGATCATTTCGTCGTGTTGATTCATTCATCGGAAACATGAGAGGATAACCTATTAGAATGGCATCAGCTTGTTTTACCAGTGTACCAACTTTATATCCTTCGAATTGTGGATGATAGTCCAGCGTTACATCGTAAATGATTTTAATTTTATTGGCAATTTCAATCCATTTGTCATTAGCATCGTGATGATTCAGTTCATTAGTGCAGAATGTTCGTATCATTCTAGAGGACAATGAAACAAGAATGGGAATTGTCAGTGCGCGAGTGTAACAAATCAATTGTCGAGACAAAGATAGAATGATGGTGGAATCTAAGTTTATATCACGAAATGGTCAGAATATAATTTCATGAGAATGATCATTTTCAAATCTTATTTCCATCTCTTTACTTCTTCAATTGCTAGTCATCGCGACAAATAATTGTTGTTGTCTATTTTTCTCTCTCTCTGTTTGTGTCTCTACATCTTTTTTTTCGCTTCGACTCAACAGTAAATTATAGCAATTACTTCGATATTATTTTACAATATTTTTTTTATACACAAAATATAAAACATGAAAAGAGGAAAGAATATTGTGAGTGTTAGATGATGAAGAACTTGTCTTTTGTTTAACAAATACATGCCTAAATGTTTTTAGAATGTATCATCAGTAATGGAGTTGCCGTGTGACATCACGACCTCAAACAAAACGACAAATTACCAAGTGTCAACATTTTTCCTTCCCTTCTATTTATGCTCTGTTCTCACACGAAATCTCATTTATCTTTTATATTGAGCCGTTTTATTCGGGTATCGCGTTTCCATTGTTATAAGTTTAAAATTCTTATTACACAAAAAAAAGAAACTTTTGCCGCTTTTTCTTTGCTGCCTGCCTAATCTATTATAATTTTAACGCAATAGCAATTTTGTCATGAAAAATTATGATGTTTTAGATGCGAGAGAAAATAAGATTGTCAGAATTGAAATGAGTCTAAAGAAATTAACTTTTAAATGCATTTGACATTAAACATGTTCATGTTTTAAACTTACGATCCAAATTTTAGAGCTTCTTTAGCAACAACATTTGTGTATACATTGTTAGTTACATTATTATGATCTTCATCTGGACCCATCACGTGCTCAATATCATACAATCCGCTTTCTTCATTGAATTTCACTCTACTTTCCCAAAATTTGGCAATTTCTATAGCCATTTCACAGCCTTCTTTCATTACCCATTCTACATCATGTGTTAATGCAAAATATTGATGCATTGCAAAACTAATATCACCAGATATATGTTGTTGGAATTCACCAATATATTCAAAATCTGGCTGAACAACTTCAATGCCGGTTGCTGCACTTTCCCATGGAAATCGTGCACCCTTGTAACCAGTGGTTTTTGCATTATCACGTGCTGATTGAAGCATAATGTAGCGATAATGCAAAAGATTTTTAGCCCAATTATGATTGATTAAGGCAATTGGAAAAAACATGAATATTTCAGTGTCCCAGAAAATATGACCCTCATAATCGCTCAAATCACTGCCACCTCGACTTAAACCAGTTGGACTTAAACCATAAAAAGGAAGTTGTTGTGGTAAATTTGTATTTTCTGATGGTAAATTGCAAATTATATTAAAAACACTTGAAATAAATGCCCGCAACTGTGCAAAAATGAAAGATAAGATAAAGAATTACTTGACAGGAAACCACAATCGAATAACATCAAATATACATACCAATTGATCATTACCATCAATCTCGATATGAAAATCAAACCAAAATTTCTTCCATTCTTTAATGTGGCTTATCAAAAGATCATCATTAGAAATGCTAAAGACTTCGTTCATGTTCATGTGGTTAAATATAAAGAAAAGAAGCGTTATAGAAAGCGTAATCAATTAAGGATTCATGCCAAGTGGCAATAAAATTTTTTCTCTTTCTTCATGGTGTGATGAGCACGTAGTTGTAGTGAAATGTCCATTTATAATTAAGAGAAACACATGAAGAAAGAAAGATTGGAGTTTAATGAGATGTATTGCATAATTAAAGCAACAGAGTCTGAACTGAAGAATTCATGGACTGTAACGCGTGAGAGGTGTATAGAAGCACTTCGCATAAAGATCAGATAGTAGTCATATTATCAAGTAAGATATTTTTATATTATAAAAAGAAAAAAAGTAAATCATGTTAACTTCATATTACCATCAATCATTTCCTGCCTGACATCAGCCTCATATATATCAACAGCCATAACAAATTTGTAAGAAATTGAGGATGCCATTTTTTCAAGTGCTAACTCTTCTGGAACATGATTCCATATAACACAAACATTTTTTTCTTGACGAATTGGTTCCTCTTCAGTTAATCTCTCTGTTTCCATTATGTGACCGCAAAGAAGTTGAAAATCACATTCACTGAAATGAATTGTTTCATTTTTAGTGAATTCTATATCATCTTTTGTTATACTGTTGCTGCTGCTCTTATTCGTCGCCATTGCTTCAGATGTCGGTCTTTGATTGTCTTTTACATTTCCTGGATTTTGGTTAATTTTTATTCTGATATCATCTAAGGAAAGAAAAAACTTTTTCTTTATCTATTCCAAGACTTGAATACCTAAATATTCAATTTAAATTAAAAAGATTGTATCGCTTTAAATTTGTTATCATTAAAGCAAAAAATTCACGATCAATCGTTTGATAAGAGTTTTGTATTATTAGATTAATTTTATGGTTTAAATTAAGCTATTCTTCAAAAGTTTAGTAAAGCCTACTAGATTTAAATAACTTGACTTTTATCAAAAAATCTAAAATCACTGATTTAAAAATTATTTAATTGTTCTGACATTTCAATCTTCAATTAAAATCTTTATTTTGATGTTACAAAGCTAACAATAACAAATGTATAGCAAGAATGTTTGTAACTTTATTTAAATCAACTTGATTTAATTTAAATCATTCAAGTGTCCAAGGCTTGATTTATACAATTCAAGTGTAACAAAAGACTACCTAACTAAACTAAAAAAAGAATTTGAAAAATCTAATTCAAGAAATAAGTAGAAAGAGAGAAAAATTCTTTAATGGACTACAATTCACTATATAAAAATGGAATTTATTTTTCATTCTTTCGAAGAGAACAACTTTCGTTCCCACATAATTACCATTCAAAATGAAATGTAAATAATAATTTTTTTTAAAGAAATATTTTTTTGGACGTTGATAATTATTATTTTACTGTAAACATGCAATGAGAGATTTTTATAATAGTTGTCTCTCAGAATATTTTAGAATTTTATTATAATGGTCAAACTTTATAAAGTTTCAATATCCTTTAGTTTTTTTATAACAAGAAAATATTTTTTAATGTGAACTCATTTCTTTTAAAACTAAAAGAAACACCTGAAGAAAGAGGGTGAATTAATTTTAATTGTTGCACTAGCAACAGGATCGTTCATGGTCTACTGAATAAAGGTGATATTCATTCACTCAGAGAAAGTGCATCGTAATGACTTGGTCACACACATAACAATGGCAATAAACTTGTTTGTCATAGCCTATGGTAAATTTATTTTCCCATGAAAGCAAAAAATAGAGTTCCATTTGAAAAAATGATCCAAAATGATCATCATATTTTTTCCATTAAAAAAAGAGACAATTTGCATACTAACAAATAGCCTAGATAGTCGAGATAAAGAAATAAATCGAATTATGATGTTAATTAGGCTACTGAGATCGAGCACGCAAGCAATTTGTAAGTCTCTCACCTCTTGATCCCAAGCGTTGAATGAAATATTGATTGATTATTGCACGATTATAATATCGATGAGCGTACACCAAATGAGTCGCAATAAATTCATTCTCAATGTTCATCTCCGTCATGAAGTATCCATATTGCATATTCATTGTATACCTGCATTGGGAACAATCAGCAAACTGAATATTTGAAAAGTTAGGAATTCGTGCACGATGCGAGAGCCCACCACGTCCGTTATAGAGTGCATTCATGTAAACAGAGTCTGAGAAAATTGTAAAGCCAACATGACCATTGCTTAGCGTCGGCATAAGTCTTGGATCTGATGGTAGGCTATAAAAAAATAACAACTTTTCTCATCTCAATTCCCTAAATTGTTTCACAATTAATTAGCACCTCATTGTAGTGAATATAAAACGTTCATCATCATCTAAAGTATGGCGGCTAAAGTTGTAGTTGCTTGCGCCATTTCCGATGATATCATCGACGTGATCCATAATAAAAAATGGTTTATTGTTTTTATATACCGAATAAAATATAAAATTGCTCTGGCCACTGCTTATAAAAATAATAGCAATTAAGAACAACCATTCAGCACATTTTGTTGATGATTGAATCATTCTTTTAAATCTCAACCTTCTCAAATAATGCTACTGCTGCTGATATTGCATGCATGCAGGTGTCGATATGCTTTTTTAGTGCTTAATAACAATAATTGAGCAATTTATTAGCACGAAGTTGATTGATTGTGCTGTGCAAGAGAGAAAATTACATTTCTGATTCATTATGTTTGAAATTTGATGCAGTTGAGCTAAATAAATGTTTCATTTATTTTCCATTCTACTCATCACAATGAACATTCTTTAAATAATAACAAATTTAAACCGTTATTATGAAATTATTTCTTTTAGTTAGTTGGGAAAAAAATAGCATTCAGCTGATGTAAAGGGTTTTAGTACAATAAATTAAAAATAATAAGTGAAACTCACTTGCTGTCCTTAATTCTCAATGCTAATAATTTTTTTAATAGATAATTTAACAAACTGACCGAATTATAAAAATTTATTACTCAATCAATTAAAAAAGCGTTGAAAATTAATCAGACATCAGTCATATTCTAATTATATCGCAAATGCATTTCATTGTTTACGACTTTTAATTTCATAAAAACCGAAAACATATTTAATCGGCTTTGTTCTATCGAATTAAATTTAGATCAAAAAATTACATTACAAATTGATTTTTAAATCTCAAGTTCAGCAGTTGCAAGCACGTAATGGTAGCAAAAAAAATGAACAATAATTTGCAGATCACGAGCTACTATTTCTGGTTTTCCATTAACGAATTAATTTCTATTGGAATAGAGGAGGAAGAGCGATAATATTCATGCATTTACTGTAACAGGAAATGTATCAACAACAAGAGTGATAGTAACAGAGAGAATAACGAGAATTCTCACACAAATCAGAAAAGAGAACATTCTGTTATTATGACAATAAAATTTGTGTAATTGATAAGAGCGACAAGTTATAAAACAAAAAAAAATTCTCATTAAAATGAATAAATTTGTTTAGTAGAATGCACACACATAAAACTATGATGTGATATGATCACATAAAAAGGTCAATGAACAGATTAGCATTTTAACCGTCCAAAAATCGTAACGTAAACATGCTAAATACACGAATTATCATTAATCAAGAGCTGTTGTTATTATGATTATTATGTTTGAATTTAAGGTTAAGCATTATAGATATAAGCAAGTGAAGATACGCTAGAAAGATTTTATTTCTTTCCATCAATTAGAAATTAAATTTCTTACTTTTGCTTTTATAAACATCAATTTTAAAACATAAAAATTCTTTCTCACTTGTTAATGAACTAAAATAATATACATTTTGTAAGTAATTCCCTGTACAATAAATAAGTGATAAAACCTTGAATGGATTATTATAAGCGGCAGGTTCACTTAAAACTTTTTTTATTTCACTCTTAAAGAATTTTAGTATGATACAAAAGGAAGAAAAGTTGAACTCACAAGCACTCACAGGAAAATCACTGAACTGAAACGATTCAAGAATGAAATAATACGTAAAAAAATTCTTTCATTCTAGCGATGTGTGTCTCAAAAGTCTCTTTTTACTCTCATGCATGCCTCTTCCCTTTTTCAATTTCATTTCAATTTTTTTCACTTATTTATTTTCTTCGTGGAGCCTTCAATTTGTAAACTAAATTATCATTTCATTTCTCTTATTCCATCATGCGCGTTGTAATAATTTGAATGAAATTATTTCATTTTCTCTTTCGAAAGAGAAGAGTAAAAATTGAAATATTCATAATTCTCTCTCTTTTTTGGGGTCAATTTGAGGAGAAGAATTTTAAAAATTTATTTTAATTCAAATTGAAAAATCAAAATAATGACTCAACTCAAGATATTAAATTAATGGATTATAAATTACCTAAGCCTGTCTAATGTTTTTATTATTTGCAAATGGAATTAATATAAATCCCGAAGGACACCGAAGTGACAAGTGCAACACAAAATATCATGACTAAAAAGTACTTTTCTAAAGTGATTATATTCAAAATCGTTGTAGAAATTGGTTTTTGATTTTTATTTTGTGTTGAAATTCAGTTTAAGCTCAAAATTCTTTTAAATTTAAATTTTAGCTACCGTTTTCCCTCGAAAACATGAGCCTTCAAAAATTTAAAATTCTGAGAAAATTTCAGAATCACCGTATTTTTTTCCATACTAAATCAAAACAAAATTGAGCAAATGGTTCTTTTATTCGAAAACAAGAGCCGGCTCTTGTTTTCGAGGGAAGGCGGTAAAATAAGCAGGAGGACGGACACTTGCGCGAAAAAGCGCGATAAAATTGGATGACAACACATTAGTATTTATCACAATACACAAAAACAAATGTCACTTAAACAAGAAAACAATATTTAACCATACAGGAATTGATTTTGGAAATTAACAGATCAATATCATGTGTATATAATATAATATGTATATGATGAATAATATGTTTCTTCTGTAAAATAGCAACGAAAATTGCTTTTTACATTTATTTATTTTTCTGAAAAAAATGTTTATTGATTTACGGTTTTTAAAATTCATTTTTCATGTCACACGCAACATTTCTTTTATGTCACGCACAACAGTAACACAAAAAAAATTAGCGAAAATGCGCGATTGCGCCAAGAAAGCGAAATTTTAGAATATCTCGCGCAAGTGTCCGTCCCCCTGAAAATAAGTAACGGATATTTTGTTTGTTGCAATACCCTGGAATTTTTTTTAAAACACTTTATGAGAATGACATCATTCGTTAAAAATTAACTTCAACTACCAACAGAAACATTAAACTCAATTTTATATATTAAGCACTCGCTTTGCCTTCCTTTTTATATTAAAAACTGAACAAATTCTAGAGCGAATAAAATTGAAGGTGATTTCTGAATGATAAAAATATTGTAAAGATGAATTAAAGTGGGATAAAAATAATGAAGAAAGAAGAATTAATGAGCTAAAATTATTTTTCACTAAAATTTATTTAAAATTATACACATTTTTATTACACCTTTATTATTATTACAGAAAGGTAAAAATATAAGAGTGGTGAGCAAGCACACCAACGATGTGAAAGTGTTTGAAAAGAATTCTTATTTTCTATTTATTAATTTTTCATTTCTATTGTACTAAAATTATATTAGTACATTCTCTATCCGTTCCTCTTTTGCGCTATCAATAGATCATTCTCAGCCATAAATCTGATTATTAATGCCCTTTTTGCTAAATTTTACTTACTTACTAACTATAGTGTCTGCATAAAAGTGGCAGAATGAAGATTAAATTAATTACATTTAATTCATAATACAACTTAGTTAGAGAGTGCTTCTATCACTGATTTTTTATGGTTAGAACACACGCATAGCTATTTAATGCCAACTTTGTAAAATCTCAACATTCAATTTATAATGTGTACGTGAGTAGGTACGTCTGCGTCTGATTTAATTAATTGAACGTGAGTATGCGAAGAAATAATTGAAGATTGCTCGCTTGTTCGATTATTGCTCGTAAAATTGAACATATTAATTTTCAATTGATCAGAAAAATTGCCCTCCTTTTATAAACATTTACTCCATTGCTTTCCTTTAGAATCACTCCCATCGAAAAGCCGCGCGCGTTCTGTGTTTGTGTGTATTTATCTTTGGAATTTTAACAGCATTGCATCCGGTCTTCTTGAGGTTTTTACCATATACCGATGATCATCAGCTTTCAAAAAATATAAAACTTCTGCTCTTTATATAATAAGCCAGCATTGCGTGGTCAACATTGTATATGTATGTATAAAGCAAATAAAGAATTGAAAAATGAGAATAAAAATAAGTAGGAAAGGAAAGCAAAACAAGTATAAGGGAGAGAGATAGAAAGAGTTAAAGAAGAAACAATCGGAAGCAAGGGGCATTAAAGAGAAATTCCACACTCGAAAAAAACTTACACTAATTACCCTTCATTCAGCAACGGATTCTTAAGATAAAGAGAGAGAAAGAATGCTTTTCTTCAGTCGGTTAATATGTTAATTTCCTAGAATGGAATGAGTGAGCAAGCAAGTAAATACAATAATTAATAATAAAAAGAGAATACTTATATGGTGAAGCAAGCATAGGCAGGTTATTAATAATTAAATATGTAACTCGTTCAGACATGATTCTTCATCACCGCCACTATGCCTTTTAAATTAAGTCAGTCTTTTGATGACTGATATAAACTTCATTCTTTTTATTTCTTTAACAGATGTGTTTAATTATGACACTTGAAGTCAATTCACTTTGTAATGATTGAAATCGAACCAGTATTTCCTTCCGATCAACATTTATTGCATGATTTATACATCTTTAAAAGTTGACATTGATTTATTATAAATTACATAAATGTAAATAAAGAAATTCTTGTGAAAATCTTTGCGTGGCAAATCTTAATAAAAGTTAACAAATTGAGGACAATACTTTGCTCATTTGCATATCAATTTCTTCACATTTTATGTTTCTTTTATTAAGTTATTAATTCTCCCTATCAAAAAAGCTATAGCTTCTACATAAATTAAAATGCACTTTACAGCGAATTTATTAGTCACGCATTTAATGCAAACGAGTAGAGTTGAAAATATTTGCTTGTATTATATTTTAATGCATTTATGACTTTATTGTCTCATTGTTATTTGTTTGCATTGCTAGTAGAAGAGCAAATATTCATTATATAATTTATTGTATATAACTGATAAGCAAAATCTCTTTTTTCTGTCTATCCATATTGTTTCCAAATGAATGCATTGTTGCACAATTGAGAAAAATATTCTTGACTTTCTTTTCTTCATTGATTGTATTGCAATCAATTGTTTATTTTATTCAGATGCAAGTTCTTTATTCATAATTCATTTTAAATTTGTACATTTCAGTTCCATTAGTATTTAAATTATATACTTTAAAAAGAAATCCAGCTGGAAAATTTTGTGGACCAAAAACATCACTACAACTTGTTGTCACATACAAAGTGTCAAAATTCTTTCCTCCAAATTCACATGATGTCACAATCTGAACATTCAATTTAATTTCTTGCTCAATTTTTCGCGATCTATACACGTGTAAATGTGAGATGAAAGAAAGTGAAAAGAGAAGCAAAAAAAATTATGACATTCACTCACTTGGCATTGAACTTTAAAATCTGACCACAGCCCAACATTGTAACAAAAATATTGTCGTCCTTATCAGTTGTTATTCCCGCAGCAAATTTCTTTCCATGGTGACTGTATACAGATAAGTCAATAAGAACTTTTGAATTACCTAATAGAAAAATAGAAATCAAGTAAAATTTCTAAAATCATTTCAAGATCATACCAATGTTGCCACTTGTCAAATCATAATCGAATTCATATATATTCAAGTCATAGCTATCAACATAAAACATCTTTGTAAAATTTTTGTTCCACGCAATGCCATTAGAGAGTCCAATTCGATCTTTCAATTCAACTAAACCTTCATCCATTGTGAATCTATAAAAACTTCCAACTCTTTTTTGCAAATTGAAAAAGCTCCCAGACTCTTCACTAATCATTGTCCCAAAAAATAATCGACCTTGTTTGTCAACTTTGCACTGATTTATGCGAATGCCATTGACAGGGATTTCACAAAGAATTTTCATAACATGAGCCATTGTAGTAACTCCATCCCAATTAATGATCATCAATTTTTTTCCAGCACCAACAATGAATTGATCCTTAAATCCCTCAATTGGAATTATGAATGAAATAATTCGTTCATCTTTAATTCTACACATGCTTATGCGATTGGTACAAAGATCTAATTTACAAATTTGACCTCCAAGTACATCACACCAAAAGAGAAAGTTTGTGTCGTGGCAATAGAAGATATTTTTGCCCGAAATATTCATGACACTTTCACGTACTTGCTCGACTTTATAGGCTGACATGTTGATTAATGTATGTCACAGAGAAGACTGTACATAAAATTCCCATTTTTAATTGATAAAGTCGAATTTAAATTTCTTAATAAGAAGAATGAAGTAAAAATTGAGTGAATCTCATAAAAAATAATTGTGTGTTTTTTTAATCTCTCAAGAGATGATGATAATTAATCGAAATGAAAGATTTTTATCATATTGATTTACAGATTAACAGTACAACATCTTCATTAATTTTATGTTTAAAATGAGTATAAGAGAAGAAAGAGTTTAAAATTAAATTTATATAAAAATCATTTCATCTTGCCTGCCTCAGATAAAGTAAAATTTATTACCACAATTATGCCTTAAAAGGCCAATAAAAAGTCAGAAAAAGAAAAACATTCAGTGCGAAGAGAAAAAAGAATTTATTAATTACAAATGGGTGCGATTTAATAAGAAGCAGAGTATGAAAATAATTAAAGGTTTTTTAATTTTTATGATTATTCATTATTTTAGTCTTGTGGCTATGGTTGCAACTTGTATCGCTTCTGTTGAATACTTAAGAGTGAAAGGAAATCGATAATCAGTGGTAATTTGACATATATTTCTGTAAAGACATTAATTAGCACCATGATATGATATACATTTCTCTTTAACACGTGTCGATCTGTTACAAATTTCAATATCTTAATCTATTTTTATGATAAGCATTTTTTCTTGCACTCTCTCGGAAACTTAATTGACCATTAAATAAAAAAGAGAAATCTAAAAATTTTGCAATCAATTTAAACACCAATAAAACAAATTTCTTGCAAGATAATTTTAAATTAATTTGATAAATGAAGATATCATAGGAGGGATATGCATTAATGTGAATAAATTAATTCCTTCTTTTAAACTGCGGTTGTTGCAAGTGAACCCTCGATTTCATAAGAAGAATACAGTAGTAGTCATGATAGTCAGGCATTTACATTCATCATATTAAGCACTTAACTTAACTCTCAACATGATGGATCAATCTTGCTGCTGCTATAGCTACTTCTAACTGCCGCCTCATAATAATATTGAAGCTAGTAAAAAAATCTTTTATCGCTCAATTTAAACAGTGTACTTAACATGTTACTTAATGCCTAGAGAATATAGAATATAACCTCTTTAGGCACCACATCGTCGCGCATAAATTTTCCATCTTTATTTACAACGCGAATAATAATTTCGTTACGGATCATATCGAACAGAATTTATAATAAAATTTACTATTTAATCTGAATTGCTCACTCACGAAATGATTATCAATGATAGAAATACTTATTTTATATGAGCTTAGAACTTTTAGTGGCCACATATAAAGAATTAAGTAGAAAAAAACTCTTTTTAAAATTTTCCATATATTATTCACAACAACAAACAAATCGATTTTTCTCCTTTTAAAAGCAATTCCTCATCCTATTTCACTTTTCACTTAAAGCTTCTTCTTTAAACTAGTTGATTTGATCACTATTGTATAATTTAGGCAAAATAACAGCTTAAAATTCAATGTTTATTAATGGCACAAAAATTGCGCATATAAAGATTTTTAATTGCGCATATAAGAACGCGTTTTTTCGAGCGCATTTTTTCGTGAATTACAATGTAAACAAACCAGCGATCTAAATTTTTAAAATTTTTATCGTAAATCAAATCGATATTATTAAAGATGAAGTCAACATTAAAATTTTATTTAATATAAATATGTTCAAAAGTTCAGTATGAAGCAGGAATTTAAAATGCGCAATTTAAGTCCTCGATATGCGCAATTTAGACTCTATAGATCATTTCAAAAATCTTTATAAAAAAGAAAAATTCAAGAATATGACTAAAAGTTCTTCTAAACTAAAGCATTTATGTATTAGAAGCAACAATTTTCTTCAAAATAAAACAGACAGCAATGAATTTGATTGAGAAACAGCTGAGATTTACATAGTTTTATTTTTTAGTATAAGAAAAGTGCGCGATTTATGTGCCTTTACCCTACAACGCGAATAATAATTTCGTTACGGATCATATCGAAGAGAATTTATTACACATATCGCTCTCTCGCATTTACTATAGTCCGACTTTTAGAAGAGAAAAAAGAAAGAGTTATTACACAGAGTGCTACTAAATAGATGAATGTGAATACAAGCGGGATATAAATTATCAACAGATAACTTATGAAAGGCGCCTTTTAGTGGTTAAAAATATCTTTTTTAGAGACTTAGAAAACTTTCCAATTAACTCTTGGTTTCTCTAGTAAATTAGCAATCAACATAGAGCATAATGAATAGTTCTAAACGAACATTTTTCATTAGATTTGTTATTTAAAGATAAAAATGCAATGACGTGCTCATTATTTGTCACAGACAACAAGTTTTTCCTCTCGAGCAAAAAAAAGATTTATCATATTCGCGCTTTTTAATTTATCACATACATGTGTAGTGAAGAAAGATGAATCACCATTGCTGTTGATGATATGAAAATAAAAACAATCAAAAATTTATTTTGCGAAGCTTCGAATAATAAATTGAAAATAATTAATGGATGTAAATTGAAACTCATCGAGCTGCGAATAAAGAACAACACAACCATCCGTAACAACTTGAAGCTTTTCTCTACTTCATCATTATGATTTCCTAAGAAATATAAATGAAATTTTAATTGTTTTTGCTATGAATTTCAAGCGCATAACAAAAACGGCATTTGAGCAATTAAAGTCATGATACTCATATAAGTGAATTTATAAATTAAAGAAAATAAATGTTGTGGCCATTTGTGCGCTGTTGGTGAAGTGAAATGTTAATTAATTGCTTTACCTCTCATAGTGTTCGCGATCGTATTACTTTGACGACCTCCTGTGATGCGATACTTCACAAACAAGAGCACAATAACATGGTCTTTTTAATCGATTAAATTGTCAGTCTAAATGAAATTTTCAGAATTTTCCCAATTAAATTGAATCATTCATTTACCATTTCAAAAATATATTTTTCTAGAACCTTTCATTTTTAAACATTAATGTTGACTTCATACACAGAAGAAAAATTTAATCGAGATGTTTCGCAGTTAAATTGAGTAATTGAGTCTAAATCGATTGATTGCTGGCAAAATATTAAACTTTTTTCTTCTATCATCGACCATTTTCTAGCTAGCAATAATAATTGAACAGTATGGCTGGTTTAATTGATTGGCACAAAGAAACTAAATTCTTTAGCAGCTATAACCGAGAGTAGAAAAAATAATTAGTTGATTAATAGATTGAGAATGAGAAAGATAGAGAAAAAAAATTGTAGTTATAGCCGTGAATATTCATCGAAAACACCTGAACCACAGTTTGCTACAATATTTTTTTGTTATTCAACACCATCAGACTGTTTTTGCGAGTGTAATAAAATGTAGAGAATTTCTATAATCTTATTTCAGTGCTGGTGCTGGTGCTGGTGCTTTTTCATGCATGACGGAAGAGGAACGTTTCCGCTTCAAAAACAACACGGGTTCAAGGTTTTCATTTTATTTGCCGCCACTGTCTAACTATATATAGAAATACACATACTAAAAGTTAGAGACAAATTGCAGGAAAAAGTGAACAGAATGAAGTTTTTTGAAATTAATCAATTGAACGTCATATGAAATGAGCTATTGCTTCATAAATGTCATGTTTGAGGATGAAAAAATTCCTCATTGAAGCAAGCAAATGGCAAATTCTTTCACATGAACAAAATATAAGCATATTTAGATAAAAGTAGCTCACTATACAGTAGTAATAAGTTGTTATAAAAGAGCCCCCGATGGCATAATGCATGAAAATATAATCATAATTTTTTTTTCTTTTGCTACCATGAAATTTCTCAAAACGGAAAATGAATCTTCATTCTATCTTTTCAATATATAATATATAAATGGTAAAAACCAATTATGACAATATGGCAGTAGAAGTAGCTGAAGAAAAAAAAATGAGATGGATAGCAAAGCACGCCACGTAAAGGCAATTTTTCAAAATCATTTTTATTCCCAACAATTTAATTCCTCTCGCCTATTCTAAATTCATCTCATGCGTCATAATTACATAATGTATGGTAAACAACTCGCAGGCAAGCCATAACACTCTTGAACATGATTTGTGACTATTGAAAATATGCAACAGCAGTAGTAACAGCTTATTTCTTTGCAAAATGAAGCATATCTGATCTCGTGTGTAAGTGCGAGAAATAATTGCCATTAGAAGCAAGCTGAGTGAAATTAAGATTATACTCTTGAGACAAAAAGTCCTCGTAGCACACGTACTGTTTTTACACATATATACAAGTCATTGCAAATAGGCAATTTTATTTTTATCATGAAGTTATTTTGATCAAGTCACAACAACTGTGCTAGAAACCACTTTCTGTCTCATTAAATAAATTCAGTGCTGTAATGCCCATCCCAAAGAAAATGTGTGTGACTTAAAGCAGCAGAAGGCATGAACGCACCAAAAAACCAGTTCAATGCAATTGAAAACATGCATTTTGTGATGTTTTTTGCCACTTCTTCATTTCATTTGCTTATTTTCACATCAAGTCGCGATGGAAATGATGTACATATAAATATACAATAATAAATGGAACGATGTGTGCGAAAAGAAATTGTCATTTGATGATGATACTACACATATACACATACATATATCTATATATCGATTTCTTCATGTAATTTACCATACCTGACGAATATTAATTGACTGAGTTGATGCTATTGACACAATGACCATATATATGTTTGCTTGTACTTTAAAGCATAGCCATTGCCATGGCAGTTAAGAGAAAAATTGTCAACCAAAACATGCTGATTATAATCTTTAAAATTTATTGCTTAATGCAATTGCAATTAATTGATTTATTGGCGAAATATTTAATCTGATCGTAGTTGGCATTAATTTGACAATTTTTTTTGGTGCAAGTCAGCAAAAAGCAAGTAAAATGGAGAAAAATAGATATGAAGAACAAATCGCGGCAATGATTCGTATTGAAGAAACTGGTGGTACAAAACAAGGAGAAAAAATGGTACGAGGAACAGTGTTAGTTGAAGACGAAGAAATCATTCGAACATCACTTGATAGCACAACAACTTTTTCATTAATCAGAAACACAATTGATATGAAAGAACTTTGTGATCATTTTACTCGTGAACAAAATCCAGGAGATAAAGTCAATTTTATTCGTGTTGATTACAAAGATAATGTTCGAAAAGATTTATGTCAGCAAATAATGATGTGCTTTGAGGACAATTTGAAAGGAATTGTGATTCAAGATTATGTAATCCGTGATTTACGTATTCGTCCAAATGAAGGCAAAGAAGCTAAAGATTATAAACATTTTCAGCAAAATGTTTTCTTTCCATCACTTGATAAATTATCATCATAAAATAATTGCACATGAAAAAAATGAAGAAGAAGTGGTCGGTGATGTGACTGACTCATAATAATATATATGTGCGAGAGGTGCAAAAATAATTTATTATCATTTTCATTTCATTTCATGTTCAATTTGTAGAAGTGGCGAGTGCATAAAAGCTGATTCAAAATTGGCAACAATTTTTCTGATTGTATGAGCTGTGTATAAAAAGAAATGAAAATAAAGCAAAATTGCATTCATTGAGCATAATTTTTTTTATTTTCTTTAGCAGTCATATAAAGCCTTACATGGAACAAAGTATCTCTCTGCAGTTCTTGATTTATGATCGCATCATAACAAATGAAACCGCAAACACAATTTTTCATAATATTTTAACATTTTTGCTTTCTTTATATGCAAAAGAGTGAACCTGTGAATGCGCGCTGTTTGTGCAAATGAAAGGAGAAGGCTTCTGTATGTCAAGTTAAATTGCTCGTGGCTAAGAATGAAGATGAATATATAAATGGTATTAACAATTAAAAGAAATATGATTTGGGTAAAAATTTCCAACTAAATTCTTACCCAAATAAAATTTAACTCAAAAATAAATTCCCATAATATTGATCTTCATTCTCAAATCACAGTCATCGTTAATTTTTATGACATTTTAAAGGCCTCTCTCTCATCTCAATGTCTCATATTAAAACCACATTTATATTTAAATTTCTCATGTGAATTGAAATTTTTTATTATTATTTCACCATGTATGTTACTCAGCAATAATAATAATTTGACATACACGAGAGAGAGAGAAGAGAAAAATATGCAAAGTCTCAACTAATTGGATTGCTGTTCACTTCAGCTCTTTTCAAATTGATTTTTGCCTCTTTTCCTTTTCACAGTGCATTAAACAAACATCAATATGCAAGAGAGTTTTACGATTGTTTACAGTAATTTATTTTATCTCGTTTAGTCTTAGAGATATTTTGATTTATCTTACTACTGAAATATTTATAAATATATCGTATTAGAAAGATTGGTAACAAGGTAATTTTAAAAGTACTACTGATCAATCTTTTTCGCATGTGAAGAGCGAGAAAATATTATTAAGTAAAGATGGCAATTGCAGAAAAAAGGAGTCATTCGGAGGCAGCATGAAACACATGTTCTGTAACGCTTTAGAAATCGCTTTGGGCCTCATTCGCGAACAGCATTTTACATCAAATGAAATACTCGTCAAACCACTTTTTTTTATTCTTCTTTTAAAAAAAGTACCCATGAGACTTATTTTACTCATACAGCTCAACAGTTCAAATCATCAAAGTCCAACATTATGTTTATGTATACTCTCACTCAACTTGCTTATTTACTGTCTTTATGAAGAAAGAAAGAAACAATTTCGAGGCAATATACCAAAAATGACCCTTGAGCATATTCAATCTTCTCGCAATTTACTGTTTGAAGAAAGAAATGAAAGTAAGATAATAAATTAGACTTTTTTCCATCATCGAGTTCTTTCTCCTTCCCTCTTGTTTGGTGCTGCTGTTGCGTTCCTCGTACATTGTGTCAATAAAGCAAAGTTAAGGCAAAAATCACGCAATATCGAAAATGGCATGAAACAGATTTCAACAGTTCACTTTAAGGTTATTTGACCGCAAAATGGTTGTGCTTTTCTATTCTCGACTAACTTAAATAGGAGAAACTTTCAAAAACATAGCAGCAACGATTATAATATGGCTCGCGAGCGCTTTTAATTGTGACTGTAATCTGTATTCAAATTGAGCAGATAGTTGAAGGACAGTTGATTAGACAGCAATATGAATGGAGTTAAAAATGAATTGCTTACGATTGTTGTGCTGTGATTAATGTTATTTTCATTCAATTCAATTGCAAACACACAACGTTGAGGAGATTCTTGAACCTGTCAGTTAATGTCATGTTCAATAACTAATTAATTGATGCTTTATCATAAGATATGTGCTCTGTGAAATTTCATTGTTTGCTTACACATTCATACTCTTGGTCAACTATTGCCAAATAATTTGTCGATTTTATGCTCATTCACTTTTTCTCGCTTTCCATCTGTTATTTCTCTTTCTTACAAATGAAGGCACAGTGTAATAGTAATTCTAATTTTACTTTATATTTTTTAATGGAAGTTCACTTACTTACACCATTACTTTTTCATTTTACAGACTCAACTAACTATAGATGATTTGAAGTTGAATTATACACATTAATGAAGATACCAATCGCAAAAATAGCACCTGAAGATCATCATATCAATATATGTACAATATGTACAATTTGAATCCTTATGGTGTTGAAATTAAAATGAATTTCTCGCTCACCGAATAAAGATATGAGGAAAATTTAATTATAATTATTATTTCCCATAAATCTCTTTTCAATATAAAAGAAAGAAGAAACAATTCATTGAAAGAAAATGAATATTGTATTCAAGAAAAGATGTAAATGAAAGCCAATTGCAAAATTCTCTCTTTAACTCACTTACTTATTAAAATGTTAAAGAACTTTCTCACAGATGTTCAAAGTTGAGCAAATGTAAATCAATGTTCTCTTAATATATTAAGTTGAAGCATCTTGCTTTATTTTATTATTATTGTATCTATTTTGCTACCTTAAATATTAAAGTAAAAATCGAAAAAAGAAAAATTTTACTTGATTTATTTTGTGATAAATTTGTATATAAGAAAATGAACTAATTTTGTATGAACATTTTACATTCTGATTTATGAATTTTATTCTATTAAATTTTTAATAATTTACTTTGCAAATTATGAACCATTATTTTTCTACTTCTAATGCCTCTTTGATTTTTATGATCTTAAATGTAGTTTGGGATTAAGGCTTATAAAGAATCATCTTGTGAGTCTATCTAAATTAATTCCGGAAATTGATGAAACTTACCTAAAATTTAATTGTTTCGTTTTGTTGGTTTTTCTTCTCTTCTATAAAGATGAAGATTCATGCTTTCAATTAATATTAGAATAAATTGCTTGGTAATAAATTCCATAGACAAAAACAATGCTGCGCATTTTAATCTTTTTACTGCGATCCATATGCTAGAGAAATATATAGCAAAAAAGATGGGAGGAAACTTTTTCACACTACTTGTCTTACAATATTTAAGCAGAGCGTTCTTTTCATTCTTTTTTCTATAAACCGTTCATTTTCATAATGCAATTATGGCAAAAGTCGATAACGAACCTATAAATTACGATCGTTAAGATGAAAAATAGTAAAAAAATAATCCATTTTAAAATTATTTTTTTACTGCATGCGCATTCTTTCACACACAAATTATGGACACTAAATGGCAAAGAAAACAGAGAGTAAAAAATATATCAATCTCGACACCTTGAATGATCGGACGATTAGAGCGCATTTATTGCCTAACAGATCAGAATGTTTGGAAATTTCACATACTTTTAGTCCTATTTTCTTGGAAAAAAGTCGATTTGATTTAAAAATTATTTCTGATATGTTTTCTCGATGTTTCATGACATTTTAGGACTTTTTAGTAAAAAATTTTTTTTGATCCATGTGATGGACATGCATGTGGTGGACCACCCTTGGGTCAACACGTCAAGACCTTTCTAACAAGCTATCAACCACCTCTCCATGACTTGTCGTTGCCGAGTTATAACTGTCACATACAGCCAGCCAGCCATCGTTGACATAATAGCATATTTTTTTGCAAAAAATGCGCTAAAAACACCTACTCGTGAACTCAATTTACTCTCTTTTAATGTCCATATTTGAGAAAACTGTGAGTACTTAACAGCATTAAAGCATAAATAAAGCAGCAACAATGCAAATTGATCGTCGTACCACAGTGTTGATCAACATCCTGAGCTGATAGATCGCTGCATAAATATATAGTGCATTTGTAAAAGCCGTAAGCACAAATATGTAAGCAAGCGACATATAAAACAGAAAATTATTGCCACTTCCTCGCAATCAATAAACTTAGTTTTGTACCTCACGATGTCGATTATTTTTTGCATATAAAAACTTCAAGCTGCGAGGACTACAAATTGTCTTAGTTTTGCTGTTGCTGTTGAAATGCCATCTCCGGTCTAATTTTCATAACATTCATAAACAACAGTTGAACGAGAGTCAGTTAAGCCACTGTTGCTGTTACTGCGGTAAATATGTCTTTAATGAGATATAAATCTCGTGCCATCATTAACAGAAGCATTCTCTCTTATACCAACGTGTGCATCTCTTTATCTGTACTTTTAAACACTTGCAGGTTATAAGGCAATTAAACTACGTTACAATTCTTTTAGATCTAATTGAGAGAATTTCTTGTTTATTTGATGTATGAGTGTAAATAAACAACCTTTAAAGTTCAAAGTCTTATTCAGCAGTATTAGTTTATGTCGATAATATGAACAAACAAACAAGAAAAAGGATTGAAATATAAAAATACATGCACGAGTAAAATAATCACTTGACAAATCGTTTGAGTGTGCAGCATTATCTAAATGAATCAATTAAATGTGAAAATGAATTTTAAAAACTTGTGCAGTTACGTTCTGAAAAATAAATCTTTTATTTCTTTTATTCTTTGATTAGTTATGGTCATAATAAAAGTTTTATAATTACAAATTGCAATACAATTGCAACAGTCTAAAAAATTTTCATTAAATTGTACGGTAGATATTCTACTTTTATGTTATGTCTAATTTCCAAAGAAAATAAAAAGTATTTCTTAAACTTGTTTCATGACTCTTATGCAGACCCAGCATTCCACAAAAGCAGCCTATAATTATGCTCATGCCCTTTTCACAATTTGTAACGGTCCATTTAAAGAAAGACGAACGTCGTCAATTAGATGTACCCTTTATGTCGAAATGAATACACTTCACTCATAATTTCCTCGTGCATTTCATTTGCACTTATTAAAAAGTAAGCAAGTGAACAAGCGAGTAGGTGAGATGAGGCAATTATAACAATTGGTTGCAATTTGAAAGAGAGTTTCACTACAGGTGCTATAAATAAAACCATTTTTTTCTCGCCTCAAATATGTGCTGCTGCTGACTACTGAATGTGCAATAAAAGAGAACGAACTACTTCCCGAGAAAAAGAGAACTCCATAATCCACATATAGTTTACTTGAAAGCATCTTCTTATTTAAAATATAACAAAACTCGTTGTATCCAAAAGTCGAAAAGAGAGCTCCGGTTTTTTATACATTATGTGAAATCTTTCGTTATTCGATTGTTTCAAGAGCCTTTCTTTATGATAGCGAGCATTGAAAAATATTTTTTTTTATTTTGAGGTAAGAGACAATTGAACGCGAAGAATGAACTTTATGGCAAGTATAAAGGAATAACAAACAAATGAAAAAGAAAGAATTTTAAAATTGTACATTGAAAAAAAGAGAATGAAATACAATTTAATTTTAAGAATATTCATGTTCATGGGATTATTCTGAATGCATTCTCTCTTCCTTATGGACTTTTGATTTGAGTTTTAAATACATTGAACTTTTTTTTAATAAAAATGTAATAAATTATGATGAAAAATATTCATCAACAAATTCTTTATAAATATGTACAAAATGCATTCAAGCAAATGAAATAAGACAAACTACATGATAATTTACATTCGGTCTTTCTGTTTCAATTTAACATATATAAATATTGCCGTTGAAGTAGCAAAACGATAGTGTTAAATACACCTGCGAGAACAAGTTCGAAATAATTTTTTTTATAAAACGGATGTGAGAGATTACATATTGCTTCTTTCTTATGTACTCATTCATTCAGGCGCTACGCTAACACAGCGTTCACTTTTTTACTTCTTTAATTTTCAATTCAAGTATGACGGATTGTATTTCGATTTTTTCTTCAATAATTGTATTAAACCGCGACATGCACACACATAGAGCTAGTAATGAGAGAGAAAATGACAAAAAATTACCAATTAGCTACGTGCTGAATAAAAATGCTCAGAGAGAGAAGTAGAAAATACAAACTTCTGAAGTGCTGTCGAAATGTGTATACAAAGGAGATGATCATGAGCACGAAATGGATGAAACGTCAATTGAACGTCACTCTTGTCCATTGAACTGCTCAGTGTGGGAATCAATTTCTTTTCTTTAAATTGAGAGGAGAAATAAGACATTTCATCACGAATTGTGGTCATCGGCAATTTTTTTTTAAATTAAAGAAGTCTACACAACGGCAATTTGATTGAATTCTCCTCGTCTAAAGATCACTGCATAACACCACAAAATACCGTGACTTAAAATTTGCGCGACAATTTTTTTAAATATTATTTCATTGAGGCTATGACATATAAAGGTGTATTTAATGTTAAGAAAATGCAGCATTTTAAATTATTTTTGTTTTTAAACACAATTTTCACACATTTGCTGAAGTACCAACGTATAAGTGATGGTACGGAGAGAACACGGGACTATTAAAAATCAACCCGTGAATTCTTCCAGTGCCATTTCTAAATACGAAGGAAATAATTTCTTTTTAATTCGTTGCTTTTTCTATCCACTCGTTGCTAAATAAAGACAACAAAAATCCTGAAAAGAAACAATAAAAAATTGCCATAAAATCTTCATCAATAAAATATAAAACTGTGATTTTAACATCCATAAAAATTATTTTTTTTAAAGAAAATCAACAATATAATTAATTAATATTGATTAACGTTTATATTAATTCTTTCTTTCTTTCATTCGGTATTTTATAAAAATCGATTCATGTAACAATAGAAATTTAAATTAATTTCTTTTCTTATTCATTTTTTTTCGCTCCGCTTGCTTTCATTGAAACGATTTCAATAGAGTAAAAGAAGTGAGAAAAAAATGATACGATTAGAATCACACACAGCAATCCTTCCATTTTTTCTCTATTCTCCAACCATGAACAGTAATGGTGAATAGAATGAAAAATCCATCTGTTCGCGATGAGATAAAATGCTTAAAAGAAATTTTTAACACATTTATATTGTAATAGATGTCGAAGACTTAACAATAAAGTAGAAGATCCTTATAACAATACTTTTTATTTTTCTTTTACTCTTTCATTCTCATAAGCATACCAGAAAATATTTTCAACATTTAATGTTAAATTAAATATAAAACATGGGTATGACCATGATGTATGTACTGATGCACATTTATATCAGGTAATTCGGAAAAAAACTGGTCACTTTTAACACACGTTGTTCAAGCTGCTCGTTCTCAAAAACGATTTACTCAATCGACAAACGGTGAAAAGCATCTTAAAGTTTATCCGTTTTAGCAGTTTTTAAGATACATTTTAATTCAATAACAATGCTTTTTTCAATTTTTAATTTGACTTCGGAAATCTGCATAAAATTTGAATTTTTCAACTAAAAAGTTCAGGAGCGTTTTTCTCTACTGCTATTCATCGGTAAAATTCTCTTGTACTTTGTAAATTAACTATGTTTCAAGCACTTTTAAGAACTGAAAGCAGATCATTGATATCTGATGAAATTAAAGAGTTATGAGCGACCAATTCACAGACTCAAAAATCCGGACTTTTTCTAAAAAATTATTTCTCGAAAACTACTCGACCAATCAAAAAGATTTATACACCAAACAATCCGGCTTAAAACGTACTTCAAAAGAGCATACAAATAGTTTCATTTTAAATTTCCATCAATTTTCATACATTTTCCAAATTCTTTTGTTTACAAATGGCGAAAACGTAAACAAACAAATTTGCAAACTTTCTTTCACTATATCTCCTCAAATATATTGTTCTAAACTCAAATTGATGCTTCAATCATTTATTTATCATGTGTTGTTATTAGCAAAACTGCATATTAGCTTAGAACGATGTATCTGAGGAGATATAAGTGAATGAAAGTTTGAAAATTTGTTTGTTTACGTTTTCGCCATTTGTAAACAAAAGAATTTGGAAAATGTATGAAAATTGAAGGAAATTTTAAATGAAACTATTTGTATGCTCTTTTGAAGTACGTTTTAAGACGGATTGTTTGGTATATAAATCTTTTTGATTGGACAAGTAGTTTTCGAGAAATAATTTTTTTTATAAAAGCCCGGTTTTTTGAGTCTATGAATTTGGTCGCTCATAACTCTTTAATTTCATCAGATATCAATGATCTGCTTTCAGTTCTTAAAAGTGCTTGAAACATAGTTAATTTACAAATTACAAGAGAATTTTTACCGATGAATAGCAGTGGAGAAAAACGCTCCTGAACTTTTTAGTTGAAAAATTCAAATTTTGTGCAGATTTCCGAAGTCAAATTAAAAATTGAAAAAGCATTGTTATTGAATTAAAATGTATCTTAAAAACTGCTAAAACGGATAAACTTTAAGATGCTTTTCACCGTTTGTCGATTGAGTAAATCGTTTTTGAAAACGAGCAGCTTGAACAACGTGTGTAAAAAGTGACCAGTTTTTTTCCGAATTACCTGATAGAGAAAAAGCAAAAATCAAAGTTCAAATATTGACAAATGATTAATTGAATAACAATCAAATTGATATAGTGATTTTAAGCTTTTAATGTAATCAAGATGTGAAGTGATCAGAAAAGCAGTTGAAAGCCATCATTTATTTTGATTTCAACTTCTCAAAACAAATCGGTGTGAACCAGCTTAAAATGTTTTTCTTCTTTTTCTCTCTTTCTCTGATATTTTTCAAGAAAAGCGAATAAAAGAATGAAGATGTTGATGATTGTGGACTTAGCAATTCACATATAATGTGAACGAGACGGCAAAAGAGAAATTCAATAAACATTCTCAAAGCCTATAAGAAGATACAAGGCTATAATAAAGATTTTTATATTCATTGCTTAAAAATATAAACAATCGACGCTTATTGCACTCTCGTTTTATCGATTTTTAATTGATTATTTTCGTTTAAAAGCGATCTTTATTCGACAATTGTACACACCTAAAGTTATTGAAAATAAATCACGAAAAAGGTCAGTAGGAAGTTTTTGATTGACATTAAAATATGGATCATATTGCGCTATTAATATTGTCTTGACATCAATAAATGTCATCATTTTCTTTTTCAAAAAAAAAAAAATAACTCGTGTATGAATGACAAACATGTGCATTTTATTTTATTTTACATTTTTGATATATGAATAGAATAGAGCAATACAATAAAATGAAAATCTATTCATTTGTCAAAGAATCTAATAATTTATGCATAAATCTATTAAAAAACTTTCTGAGTTGCAATTTTGTTCTATTTAGTAAGTTTAATAACAATTCCTTAAGAAATTCACATATCCATTAAATTACACACAACATTCCATAATGGAATGGTAGCACACACACGTTAACTTATGTACAAAGAAAGTTATCAACATGAAGAGGAAAATCGCAATGATCATGTCGTTTGTCGCTTCGACTAGCAAGAAGCTTGTGTTGCTGTCTGTGACTAAAAACGTACCGACTTGTCATGGAATAAAATGATAATTAATTGTGCAATAACGTATAACCTGTAATTGTGATCACATCGAATAGTCCATATAAATTGACTCGAGCTTGTACTTGCTTCTAGATTATATACTCTTTCTCTCTCTCTCTCTACCTACTTATGAAATAGTATATTGCTATATTAAGTACCGATGGTTAATGGTATAGAAGGGATATCAGAAACTAGATAGAGATGATGTAAAAAAATAAAGAAATAAAATTCATTGCATTTAATAAACAAAAACTGTCATGCACTTAATTATACATGTCGATTCAAGTCAACTCAACTCACTCATCATGTCGAGTAAATCACATTTCTCTTATGTGACATGAAAAATAGGCAGAATCATTGCATAAATTTAACATCGAGGTAATCAAACTGCTAAAGTATTCTTCATTCTATCTTTTTTATAAATAGGATAAAGATAAGTAGTTTAAAATTACATTCAATTGCTATTAACCATATGCCATTTTCAATGTTTAAATTATTTATAAAGAATGTATGAATATTTTCATTTTCATTAAAAATGCTTTCCATTAATGAATCATTAACCTTTTTTATACACTGATAAAAAGATTTTAAAAAAGTTGTTAATTTTTTTTAACTTGAAAATATTTTAAGAATTTCTTAATTTTAGTAATTTATAGAAAAAATTTTAAATCATATACTTCGCAGCGCAATCAGTACGAAGAATGAAAAGAAAAAATTGCTTGATTTATAGAATATTAATTGAATTCAAGTGATCTTTAAATTCCTCTGAGTTTTCGTTATGATGCTTATTTGCACTTATAATACATCACATAAGAAAATTTCAATAGCACAATTTTTTCTAAAATTCAAATGAATTTAAAAAATTTGTTAAATTTAAAAATTTCTAAACTTTTTATGAGTTAAAAACTATTTTTAAAATTAACAAATTTTTAGATTAATCTAGCAAGTTTTGTTAAATTCTTACAATTAACAATTTTTTAATTTTTTATGAGTGTTTTATTTTACAATTTGAATCGATTAATTTGTAACTTCAAAGAGTTTAGAAAGGACAAATTTTTTCTTATAAGAAAAAGTGATAATTTTCATTTGAAATAAGCAATTCACCGCAAGATACTCATTCAGCATGCCTTAATAATTTGCAATGCTCTGCGGGGAATCTCAAAGAGAATCAAAAGAGAAATTTTGTATTCTGTTTACAGATGATGATGAAGGCGAATGGCAATTAAAAGGAAATTTTGTGACGCTCCGGGATTCAGAAGCTTCTGGTCTTTCGTTTCGCTCTGTCATACACATTAATCGAAAAACGAAAATATTTTTTCATTCAAAATCATTTCATCATAATTGAAAATAATTGAAATCCATCAATTCCTCTCTCAAGCAAGCTGACATAAAATTGACGCGATTTGTGACTTCATTTCCTGCTCAAGTGTTTTCAATCATTCAAGAAGTTCTATCTATCTATCCACCATTGTTATCATCTTAATAATGGTCTCTAAAACATGTTTGTTTATTCGCTCATATTAGAAAATATCTTGTGAGAGTACATATATTAAAATACAAGTAGTACTTGCTTTATGTGCTCATTGATGGATGGAAAATTATATTTGATGATAATTTCATGATGAACAAAAAATTGCTTTCAACTATTACGGGGATAATAAGACTTAGGCAGTCAAGCATGTTCTTGTAATTCATTTTCGAGCAATTTTCCATAATAGAATTATTTGACGTCATCGACAAATGAAAATTGAAATGATTTTAAATTTTTATGACAAATGAAAATTGGTAAAATTATAGCCAACATGTGTGAGGTCTAAATCGTTCTTATGGTAATTACTGAATTTCTTGTACTTACCACTATTTAATTGTAAGAATTACCAAAAAAAAATGCTCATTGCCGTTACTATTTATGGAATGAACATCATAGGTCTTAAAGAATTCATTTATCATCTCAACTTCTCTCTACATGATGAGTCTTCTTCTTTTTTCACCTCTCTTTTAATATGTATAGTTTTTTCAACCATCCATTTCAACAAAACGAATAGAAGGTCCAGTTGAGTGCGCATTCGTGACTATACCATTATGATCTAATAGAGCTAGAAGAGCATGCACGCTAGCATAGTTAAATCTTTCTGTAAGAATAGAATAAAAATTTTTTTGTCTTCATTAATTTCTTGTAAGATGTTTTTAAACAATATTTGAACAGCACACACGTGTGTGTATTTTTAAAAAGAAATAGAGAGGAATGGAAAAATTTAATTTGATAAGTAAACATTACGATGACTCAATTTTAGAACTTGACATGGATCTGTATTGTGTAAAGTTTGAAGCTGTCAAGTGCACAAAACAATAAAGTATGGAATAAATAAATTATTGTCACGACAAACGTCAATGAATGTAAAAGAGTGAAAGAAAAAAGAAAAAAAGTTGGCAACATCGAATAAATTTTATAATAAAAGTTTCCATATTAAAACCTTTTGATCGTATAATTTTCATGATTACAATCTTTTTTTCTGCCCTGTAAACCAGGCCGTAATATAATGAGACTATAGAGAATGCGAAATGCCAATATTTTACTCTGGCCGGATGTCAAGCGACAAGAATCACATCGATTTGATTTGATGTGTTCAATTTTATATTTTTGTTTTTATTCCACTTACTTTTTTTTATTTTAAAAATTTATAAACTCAAATGTTGTCTCGACTTTGACTCATTGACAAAAAGGTCACTTCCTTTATGAATTCATATATATGAAGCAGAAACCAATGTGACAGAAAAATAGTAGTAAATAGCAGTTGATTGAGTTCCACAATGCTATATTTGTGCACGATTTCTTGCACCATATTTTCTTCTTTCTTGCCATTGACACAATGATTAGCTTTCGCGTTCATGAATGTTGCTCGAAAACATATTCAAATTTCAAAGTTGAACTTTAACGAATTACAAGGCTCTTGAGGGCACAACAATAAAGAATGGCACATAGAAAGAAAAGCTATTTGCAAAAAAGTTGTTACTGTTACTGCTACAAGCATCAAAATGCCACATTTTGTAATTTGATATTACAAGAAAATTGGTGTAATAAGGTTTTTTGCATTCTTTTTTTCCTTCTTGTTTAACTTAACAATTGAAGCATGTCTGCAATAGAAGAGAACCACAGTTCTCATGAGAAGGTGCCAACGTTGTTAATGAATTTTTTCCATTTATGGGCACATCACGGTCGCCGCTCAAATAAGCTATTTGAATATTCACACCTAATGGATGAGCATTCAACAAATAATAGGAGTGAGAAGATTTATAGAGAAAAACCGACGAGCGTCAGTGCTTGTGATGAAGATGAAATAAAAACTAAGTCTCTAAAAAATTTTTAAAAGGAGATGAATTTGAGATCAATGAACGCTTTATAATAATTTCATTTGAATCCAAAAAGGCACATTGAATAATTTTTTAAATAGTTGATCGATCTAAGCGTTTGGCAGTAAAGAAGATTTTTTGTTCGTTGTCTTTTTTTTATTGATTACTATTCGTTTAGCAAACATACACGAACGTTTATTTAAAAAGCTTCAAAAACAAACAGTTCTAGTTTTTAGATAAATTTTTTTAACTATTTACAATCAATGTAATCATTTCATTTCGATTTTTATTCAACTTTCATTTTAATGAAATATAAATTTTATAGCTACCTATTATTAGCATTTAAAGGCGATTAAACTTAATGAACTTGTCAACGCTACCTACTTAAGAAAAGAAAGCCTAAAATAAAACAAGAGAGTCAAAAATTATTATTCTCTCTCTTTTGACATTAATCGTTAAAAATGTTGATCGACTTAAACGGTTCCTTGATCACTCAATAAATGTCATATATATACAAATGTTTTAGTAGGGTTCATTATAGATTATAATTCACTCTCTAATAGAGCGCAAAACAAAATTTTACATTTTTATGACTTTTGCATTTATTTGATTTTTCAATTATCAACGCTCAATTATTGGTACATTGTCGCCTGCGGGGTCAATATTATTACATTATAACAAAAAAATCATTGGCTATTGCAGTTTTATGTAAAGTCAGTGAACTGATTCAGGTTACTCATATAATTTGCATAATAACCAAAAAAGAATATCGCACACCTAACTACTTAAAAATATGTGTGTGTGTGTATACATGCAGAGTTTAATGACCTATTGAATTTCTTTACATTCATCATATTTTCAAACAAGCAAATGAAGAGAGAAGAGGAGAAGAATGTAAATATTTTGATGGTCTATGCCAATGTAATTGAAAAAGAGCCTTTAATATATCACACTCGTCATACGTTTGCAAACTCAGCACACATTCCACTACTGCGAGCACAAACACTATAGCTTCATATTTTTTATTATCGCAAGTAACTAAAATCGTGCATCGCTCTGTTGCTGTATGCATTTTCGTTAGATAAGGAGTAAAAAAATATTTCAGTGCTCTTTTGCGGTTTTTTTTTATTAAAAGAGCGAGAGATATGCATGAATATATTTTTGTGTTCATACATTTTTATTATCGGCTGAGCAATGACTTTTTGTTGTCGTTTGGGTAAATAAAAATGGGTCATTTGACGATGACTCAACAATGATTATTTTTCATGTAAAAAGAAATCAAAAATTTCCTATACAAATATTTCAGTAGTAGGCAGTCTTATATACATTTGCTTAGTTGATGAAATGCTGGAATTTTGTTCTCTCACTTGTGCTACTACACATCACAAAGCAAACAAATAAACAGACACAATAAAATCCAATTGATACTGAAACACTCGTAGAAAAAAAGTGTTTTTGTTGTTTTTAGTGTAAAAATAATTTTTTTGACATCGAAGTTCTCTCGAAAAAGTGATAAAAAAGTATAAGAAAAGAATTTTTAAAGAGAAAAGATTAACACAATTGTGTTAAAATCATCACTTTTGTATGTGCGCCTATATCACATGTGAATCAGCATGAAGAAGACTCTTTTCGAGAGAAGTAGTAGATAGATATAAGGTTTCTGAAATGGTAATTTTATAATAATAGTATATTCTTTCTCTCTTTATTTTAAAAGCTGCCGCAATACAATAAATTTGCCTTTGATGATTTTAATCGCACTCGAAATGATAATCTCTTTTCATTTTTATTTTTTAACATGAATTAAAAGAGAACAAAGCTAATTAGCAATTACTATAATTATATTCAAATACCGAAAATGAATGCAATAATCGTAAAGAATGATATTTTTCGCAATGTTTTGATCCATAATTGAAGTTTAATGTTTAAAGCTTTTTCTTTTTGGGATTTGCCGATCATAAATTTGCATTTTAATATTCATCTGATTGAAATTTGAAAGATTATGTGCCTCAATTAACTTTCTTTAGTTCTTATAAAACTGGAGCGCTACAAAATAAACTTATATCATTGATAAGCAGAAACGTCGCCCACCACAGTCGTTTAAATTTTTTGTTGGAAAAAAAGTATGAGAATCGTGAAACGTTCATTGCAATCTGAAATGAAATGTTGTTACTTTAACAACAAACGATTGGTCGATCTCGCTATTACTCTCGCTTACTGTAATTTCTTCTCATGTTTGTTGACTTCATGCTGAGCATTATGATATTATGATTCACAACATGTTTTAATGCTATTACAATTCCGCACTCGCGCGATGAGAGCCAATACGTATTCATACGAGTGGGTAATAAACAGCAATATAAAACTCATAAATCCATTTGTGTAATATCAATGTTAACATGAAACTGTGAAAATGGCAATAAAAGGCAAAAAAGAATTGCTTATGAACAGCGCAGATGAAAGAGAAAAAGAAAGAAATATATTAAATGAATTCCCCTTGGATTTAGCTGTAAGCAGCAACTCAATTCAATTTGTATTTTCTTTATTTCTGCTTCATCATTGTCCATCGCTCGTCGTGATCTAATTCAAGCAAAATGACGATGAGAAAAAATCCATACCCGAAGACAATTAGATGAATTGGATACATGAGATTTGAAAATTATTAAAAATAGATTTCTCATCGTTGTAACCTTCAATCAGAATTAAACATTTAGTTTCAACATTTTCTATGTGCATGTAACATTATAATAATGAATCGTTAGAGAGAGAAATTGATTTTTATACACAGTTATATATCACGAAATATTTCTCTATCTCATCATGTCTAATGTCAAATTACTTTGCAAATCTTATTTGTCATCATCATTGCTTTGCGTGTCTAATTGCAAAGATCCGCGATTTTTCTTGCAAATTGCTCACTGATCATTGAAATGGAAATAACTAGAGATGGACTAAAGAGCAACTAATTATGGATGGAATTCATAAAAAGAAGAGTAAATGACGACAACGAATGACATAGTAACCGTTTTCTTCGTTCCGGTGTTAAATTTCATCAAAGTCTGTCTTGTGAGGTTTCATTATGCTAAAAAAATGCATCCGAATTTTCTTCTCATTTTAGCTAACTAAAGTGTCACTTCTCTATTTTTCTATAATTTAATTCTCTATTTTTTTTTAAAATTGTAATCGAGTGATTTTTGCTAGGAAATAAAGTGAAAAGAAGATTTATCGTGAGAACTTTCACGTCATCCACACAATAGAATGTGAAGCGACAGAGCAGAGCGAAAAAGCAATAATATTGAAGAAAAATTTCCCATCTGTATTTTAATCTCAATCGGCCTTTATAATTCTAACTTTTTTGTGCTCATGCTTCTCTTACTTTTTTTGAAAGAAAAGAGTTAATGACTTAACTTCATGGAGTCGTCTTATCTCATCTTCATTCATTCTCTGTTCTTTTGTTCTCTGCTTAACGAAATAATCACTCTGAATCGCACCGTCGTTCTCTCTTTTCGTGATCATCATTGCGAAAATGAGAATGTAATTAAAAATGTGTACATAATTAAAAATTAGCATTTTTTGCCATCAACAATTCAATGAGAATGGCTCCGTAAAACCCCCCATTGAGATTGTTGATTGCAGGCAAACACCTTTCTTCTTCTACTTCTGTCTCATCTTTTCATCTAATTAAAAATTCACATGATGCAGCATTAAAAACCAATTTTAGGACTGATTGATGCAACAAGATAAAGAGTGAGAATGATATGGACTACATTGTATATTTCTTGTCTTAAATTAACTTTTTAGAGAAATTTGACACTTAATAGTAGTGAGACTTCTGAGAAAAGAACAAGGTTTTGAGAAGAAGTCTAAGCTTCCCAGCTTGACTTATTAATTTCCTTTGACTACATGCTTTGAAAGAGCATAAAACAATGATTAAATTTAATTAACATGGTTTGGCTGCTTGATGAACAACAACCAGAATACAAGTAAAAAGAAAATTTCCAATTTCACTTCATCCTGAAATCATCATCATCAGCTCACAGCGGTTAAAATTAAATTATTTCAAGAACGTGAAACAAGAAATAAATGTAAGTAAGAAGTTGAAGTTGAAAAGGAAATGGACACACACAGAAACAGACAAAATTGACGAAATTGTGTAATCATTTTCATGAAGGCACCAAGAGTCTGTAAATGGACATCAAGTTGAAGCAAAGGCGAGTAAACGGCGCGGGAATGAAAACATCAATAAGAGAGTTCAACCGGTCAGAGATGAAATTATCGTTAATTTCTTTTCGAAAGAATCTGTTACTTGCTGCTGTACATGTACATTCGAAAAAGAAATATAAAATTTCTCTCACTTTTTTTCAATTTCAATTTCGAAGCAACATGTCGATATTGAGAAATGAGTGAAAATTAATGAAATTATGGATGCCTTTATAAGTATAAAAAAATTTATACACACATTTGAACATGTGTTTGTGATGTGATGTGTTCATCAACCTTTTCTTGATATTTGTACATTTACACACGTTTTATAATCTATCAATCGCCATTCTTTCTCTCTCTACAAACTAATGATGCCCTCCTAACACATCACATCAGTCACTCGCCCGTGAGCGAACGAGAACCTCACTATTATTTTCAATATTTCATATTTTTCATCTATCTATTACTACATGACATCATCGACCCACACTGGCGAGAGAGTTAGTGAAAATAACTCTTCTTTCATAGAAAACTCAAAAGAATGAAGCTTTTTTGTGAATGCAGATGGAATGTGTTTGTTTAGTTGTTGAATCATTTGTTATATGTCGGCTATATATTTATGAGTGTATAAATTTATATACAAATTATTTTTATTCTTTCTTTTTAGGCCCACATAGTGGATACATTGAAAATTAATTTTCCAGCACAAATTCCTCAACTCATCCATATCGCGACGTGCACGATTTCAATTGAAATTCTTTTCCTCTCTTTTTTTTTCTTTCTATCGACTCACACATTCATTGTGTGAAAAATTTAAATTTTTTACTTTATATATATATATAGTGCTTGTGACTCTGACCCTCAGTAAAAAATTAAAGTAAGTCATTTGGAATTAAATTAAATTTAAAATATGTAGAAGAATCATTAATTGATAGAGCCGGCTGCATTTACCATTTAATTTTTAATAAACTGACATAAATAAAAATTATCATGCAACAGTAACAAAAAACACATTTTGTGGTCTTTCCTTTCGCTTATATATCGATCAATGTACATTGATAATGATGAAGGTACATAATAATTTCCATCTCATTAGATTGATGCATTTTCATCGACAGATGACGCATGTTTTCAGTTTACTTTTTTTATCATCCACATCCTTCCTTTTTGTCTTCACTCACACACTCTTTGGTCATAAAATTGAAAATAAAAAATGGAATTGAAAAAAAAAACAGGGTGACGGCGCGATTGAATACAAAACAGGTGGTTGTCGATTGAAAAAGTAGGAGAAGGATACATTCAACTGACTAATTACGAAACTCACATACGCTATTCGTCTGAATTTTTTTCCATTTCTTTCTCTTTGATCGTCTGTTTACTTTAAAGTCAACAGCAATCATCGCAATGTAAGGCCAATCACATTCATATATAACGTCAGATAAATCAATAAAACTCACCTTTTTTTAGAGAGACTCTCACCATCAAAGTTCCATTGCCATCTTCAATTATTCATCGACTTTGTCACAATTTTTCTTTAAAAATGAAAAATTAATTTTTCACTAAAAACAATTCACTGTATAACTTAACGAATGTCGTTTAAATCACATAAAAAACTCTTGCAAAAATGTCAAGAAAAGTTATTAAGTTATTTATAGACTACAATTGTCATGTTCGTGTCACTTTATAGATTGTCGATTTCCCTGACTCTACTTATTAAACTTCACATTTCCAACTAACTCCATGATATTTAAACGTTGAAGTAGTGGAAAAAAATTAAGTGTAGAATTTTAACAAAGTTCAACCAAAAAAGAGCAAAGTATAAAAAGAACTGTTAACAGTTTTCTTTTTCCTCGGAGCTAAGGTGGCCAAAAAACACGTCTGATTCTTGTGAGCACCAAAACACAACTGATTCAATGTTCGCGATCGGTTTTAGAATGCTTTTGAGTCTTCGGCTCAACGCGCAGAGGAGCGAAACAAAATACAGAAAAAATGCTAAATACAAAGGCAATACACATTTGTATAAATGGAATGAGAAAATTACACAATAATTCTTTACGTCTCAGCACTTTGTTGTGTTGATCAAACAGGTATAAAAAATATACTGAATGAGGGGAAATTAAGGAGAAATATGAGTTAAATAATGAAAAAGTCACTATCTCGTTTGAGAAATTTATATTTTAAACTAATTCAATGATTTTAAAATTTAAGATTATAAAATAAAAGAAATATTTTGAAGGATATTAGTTTCGAAATATTTTTATTAAATTATAAGATTTTAAACTACATTTATTGACCTTAGTTTTAATGGCATTAAAAAAGAATAAAAATGAATGTTTGTCAACAATGAAAATGAAAAACGTTGGAAAAATAAGCAAAATTTAAAAAAAATAATGAAAATTTTTAAACTACAACTATTAACATAGTGACTTTTACTTAACTCACAACTTCATACCATAGCAATTTGAATTGACGTAAGACAAATACATTGAAAGAGAAACAAATGGTAGGGAGAAAGTAACAGAGTCATACCACAGGTGTATTGAAATACTGTTAAAGAAATTTTCTCTCTTATAAATTTATTATTTCATAGCAAAGGATTTTAGAAAAGAAAAACTTTTTGTTTTTATTTCATGGCAGATGGTCAATTTTCACTAAATTCAAATTTCAATAGATTAAATATAATCAATTGAAATTTATAGTATTAACCACAACGATTGATTTCCCTTTTTATGTTCGATTAATTCCACCTGTAAATAATACGCTTTCGTTAAAATTTCTCTTTCTTTTCCATTTCATATACTTTGACATTTTAATCCTTTTAAAATAGTTAAAGTTGACGAATGATGTTTATGTATTTGGTTCATTAAATAAATCACTAGCTATCATCCCATCATGTATATATTTGTTCTTTTTGATAGACATGTTTATTGTTACATATTTTGAAGGCACATCGCTTCTGAATGAGAGGAAGGCAACTTTATAAATCCATGAAGAATCAATGAAGGAAACAAAAAGAAATCGAAAGATTCACATGACTGTACAGGAAAGGAAGATATGCGTAACTTTTTCCTCTTCTCTTTTTTCTAACTTTTTCTCTATTCTTTGTTGATCTTCTCGTCATTGACTGAGCATCTAAATTTTTTTTGTGAGAAATAAAATCCATTGGCAAGTAATGCTTCTTTGAAAAATTTTAATTCCCTTCAATATAAAACTTTTTTCAATTAATCCATCCGAAAAAAAAGTATTTTCTAAGGTGAGAATTATCGGGAAGCGTGTGAACTAGATAGTTCGATGAACTATAAAAAAATTATTGAATATAATGAAAAGTGTAAGGCACACAACAGTGAGTGTGAGCAGTGGAGAAAAAAGATAATGTGTAGCAATATACTGATTGAATATTGAATCAGATTACAGAACTTTCAGACGATTCTAATGAACGCTACTTCATGCGCAATCATTACTAAGCCACGTTGGTTTCATCGTTTTGCTACATTTAAAGTCTAAAATTATTTCGAGCATTCTGGCATAAGCCTTTTATTTAGAAAAAATCATGTATTCAAGGTAGAGGTGGAAATAATATCAAATCATTGAACCATAAGCTTTAATTTTTTCAAATTTTCTTCTTGCTGAATTTAAAATTTTGTTTTGCTATCTCTAGTGTTTGCTTTAATTCATAATTATACAAGATGTTTCTCTTCATTTTAAATTATTTTTATTCCTCTCCTTTGAATAATTTTATTATTTGGAATTTATGAATCTTTTATAACACTACGAATTCATAATTTAATTATCATATGTTTAAATTTTCTATTAACTTTTTTTTAAGTTAAAGTTTTAAAACTTTTAGAAAATGACATGGAAAGTGTCCGTGTGGTAGCAGGGGGACATCTAGGCGCATTTTTGCGCCTAGATCAGTGTATGTTAACAAATCACAAACTTATTAGATTTATTTATGAAACAGATTCACACTTAAAATTTAAAGTTTAAAATATAGGTGAATTCATATTTATAAAAATTTGATGTATGAAAGTACGGTAAGAGTTTTTAATTGGTGTTGAATTCAAAGAATAATCTTATATTAAATAAATAATAAATTTTGTTCTTTTTAAATAACGGTTAAGTAATATTCAAATTATTAAAAGTTCGAACATTTACCGTTGGTTGTAATCGTTTTCACAACCAACTTCGCGTTGTTTACAAATTTCAATTTGGAAATTTAAATTCATAATTTCCTAATTAATGCAATAAGTAACATTCTAATAAAGATGGCCGCCAGGAACACTCAATAGCACAAATCAAACACAACAAACCGGAAGTCTCTAACTATTGTAGTTTTTGAGATCTCGTTACTCACCCGTGAGTCAGCCAGCCAAAGTGAAGATATAAGCTGCATTGTTGTTCCAAAAATGCGCTAAAAAGTCAATTTATTCGATCTCATTTCTTTTTTTACAGATCACAATGAGAAAGCATCACTAAATTAATCCTAAAAGCGGCAAATAATGAGAAACAAAAAGAAACTGTAAAAGCGCCAATCTGGAACATGATAATATTGTAATTATCGTAAAATGATATGCTTATCTTCTATCAAATACAACAAGTGCTCGGTGAATTAACGTTTTTTATGAGAATTGAAAAAAGAGAGATTTACGAGTTGGAAAGGCATCACTGATAAGTGTGAAAATAATAATTTTCTTTCTGCTTCAAATGTGACTTGTATAACTACATGTGCAGTATGTGAAAAGACAGAAACCGTTTGCGCTTGTTTGATGATGTTGATATTACTGATGATCTTAATTATCTCTCTCTGTATGTTTATTATTGCGTTGCAATTAAAAGAAGAAAAAATCATCAAACCTGAACAGACATATGAATAAAACCAGTGACCAAGTACATGTTTGGCAGATCAAGGTACTTAAGCGCATTTTTGATGCCTAGATCAGTGTTTGCTACAAATTACAGGATTATCAGATTCATTAATGAAAATAGATTCACAATTTAAAATATATGGAACAAGTTAATTTTTCATTGTATGAGAAATTAGTCCGTCAAATTTACATATAGCACTATTGTGAGTCAAATTTGTATTTTTGTAAAACACCTTTAGTTTCAAATGATATAATAAATTTAAATTGTGATGAATATCAATCATTTAGCAGAAATTCTTTATTTTGTTTTAATTGTTTATATGTAAATATAATTCATGAAAACTCGAGTTATGTAACTGTTACGAGCGATTCTTAATCGTTTGACTTTCCGATTTCTTTGTAAAATATTATGTTTGATTGATTCGAACATAACGGTCGAGTCGAATTCAAACTACATGTGTTGCGCGACAATCGTTCAACATTTTGTTGCGTGACAAAATGTTGCGCAACAAAAAATTTTGTTTATCATTTTCTATATGGAAATTTAATTCGCAATTTCCCAAGTTATATGACTAGTGACAGAAATATAAATAAGCGTCGCTGCACTAACTTTTTAGCACAAATCTAATGCAAAAAACCGTAAGTCTCTAGCTATTATAGTTTTCGAGATCTCAGAGGGACACCCGACCGAACAGCCAGCCAAAGTGAAATTAATAAGCTGCATTGTTGTTCCAAAAATGCTAAAAATATATCAATCTCAACACCTTGGATGGTCGGACGATTAGAGCGCATTTTTGCCTAACAGATCTGTATGTTTAGTAACAAAATTTCACATACTTTTAGTGTTATTTTCTTGGCGACATGTCAATTTTTTTTTAAAAAATTTTTTGACATGTTTTCTCGACGTTTCATGACATTTTAAGATTTTTTGGAAGGGGAAAAAAATTTTTTTGGTCCATGTGATAGACATGCATGTGGTGGACCACCCTTGGGTCAATACTTACCCAAAAAAACTCTTTTGATTGCTTGCTACACGTCATAACCTTTCTAACAAGCTATCAACCACCTCTCCACGACTTACCGTTGCCGAGTTTTCATTGTCACACCCAGCCAGCCAGCCAGCTAGCCAGCCAGCCATCGTGAGTCTAATAGCATATTTTTTTGTAAAAATGCGCTAAAAATGCTTTATGGAAAATGGGGTAAAACAGAAAAATTCTGAATTATTTACATACAGAAAAAGAATAATGAAAGAATAACATCAAATGGCATGATTTGAAGTATACATTGTATGTGCACATGGAGCAGATGAGGAATCAAGGCATATATGAAAAAGAAGAATGAGGAGCAATCATTAAGATCCATAATACCATGAAGTAGTAGTCAGGTGAATGTCGAGAGTGAAGGTATAAAAACTCATGATGATTTATAAGTAAAGATTGTAGCGCAAAATAATGAACAACAATTCAAGAATTCTTTATTTCGGTTCCACTCTCGTGGCTCTATCTATACTTAGCTATTCCATAGAAATTAGAAAATTATGTTTAAAAAACAGAATCATCTTCGCTAGAGAATAACTTTATGGATATTTATTTCTTTCCACAAGAAAATATATTTTACTTGGCTCCAGTTTATGCTTCGATTAACATGGGAAGCACTTGTTTGATGGCGAAATATGGAGAATTAATTCTCTGCTTTTAGAGAAGAAAATTTCATAAATCACCTGCACGTCAGCAGCCTGTTGCGTTCAATCAACACTTAATCGATTCTTTTCGACCGAAATAAAAAATTGAGTACAAGAGAATAAGATATGAAGAATCAAAATAATTTTTCCAATTGCGAAGCAAAATGAGCATTTGAAATTTTTTTAATAAAACACCTCAAAAAATTAATTTCTTTTTTGATAGGAAATTTTATTTTAAATAAGAAAGCAATTTTAAAAATTTGTTGAAGAAATATTTCAGATGATAGAATGGAATTTTTTTAGAAAAAAAATAATTTAAATGATGTTAGAACAAACAAAAAATCATCATTGGAATTGAAATAAAAAAGTTAAGGTCCGGTGTGTATCATTTAATTCTTTTGATTTCCAACTTCTTAAACTTTTTTTTATTATTCGAGAAATCTATAAAACTTCTTTAGAACTTTAATATTCAATTAAAGAAAGAGCGTATAAGAGCACAAAAAAAACAATAATGAATCATGTGAAACAATAAAAAATCTAGTATTCTTGATCCATTGCGCTCTCAACGTGGCAATAGTAATGATGAATGAAGAGAATCGATAATGTACCATGTGAGATTTTTATTTCAGACTAACATTTGAAAGGTATAGGTTTAATTAACATGATTTAGAATCGCTTTTTAATTGAAACAATACGGGAATTTCACTCTTTTGTAGTGGAATGTTCTCTCTTTACCACAACGAGTTAATTGAAAAAAGACTAAATTTTTTTATTCATTTCTCTTTCTCTTTTTGAGAACAGAGGAAAAAATTAGAACTGCTGTGAAAGATTCATAAGAAAAACTTATTATTATTATCCATTATTATTATTATTAGCCATTCTTCTTGCTTATTGCTTACAGTATAAGTGACTTCAATTCACAAAAAAATCGAGTCAACTATTATTGAAATCTTTTCATAAAAATGCCATCTCAGCTATTTTAGCAGCTTGTGATTTTTTTCTTCTTATTCTCTCATAAATACCATGATTTTCAAATCTGCGACACTTGAAACAATGGAAAATTATATATAACTTTGTTGCTTTTCTCAACGTTGATGAACTTGTGAAAAAAAGAACTAGCGATACCGAAAAGGAATGAGGAATATTATTAATGTTTAATGGATAAAAATGCTAACATACAAATATATTTCATCTCTGTATTTGTCTTTTCTTTCTTGTGTATAATAATTTTTACTTAAATATTTTTTTCTTTAAAAAATAAGACGAACGAAGAAACATGGGTTACATAGTGATTGAGCGGATGTATCATCATATGGTTGGTTGATTTTCCAAGCAAAACTAAAGAATTCTTTTTACTTTGCATTTACGTGATTCTCGCACTGTGGAATTCTTCATAATACATTTTTTTCTACTCTTCATTCACTTGTCTTCTGTGTTTGATTATGAGGAAAAACTTTCAAGGTTTGGATTTTACAAGAGATTTTACTCAAGAAAAACAGTTTTAAATTTAACTGTCATTTAGAATTCAAAATAAGCTTCATTTTTCTATAAAACTCGATCGAACATGTGATTAAATTATTAAAATTATTCATAAAACTATTTAATGAGAGTTCAAGCGAGAAATTGATTTAATGCTTGTTGAAATCATTTTTAATACAATGACAATTATTGTATGAATCATCCACGTGCATTTTATAAACAATCATCCGATATCTTGTTATATCTCTTGCATACCCTTTACGCATTTTATCTACATATCTATGGGGAAAATTATTAAATGTAACTTACAATTTTGTAAAGAAAGAATATTTAGATAATTTTATACACATAAGAAGATTATTAAATCAAGAATAGGTTCATGCGTGAATACAACAAAAGTAAGATTTTAAAACATTCATAACAATAAACATTTTTGAAATGCATCAATTTTTCATGCAAGCATTTAATCCCCTATCACTTTACGTACATTTTTAAGTAGTTTGAAGAGTGAGATACATCTAACAACCGGGCTAACGTACATTATTACGTGAACAAAAATTTTTCTTATCAAGTAGAAATTTTTTGTACAAAAATATTATCTCATTAAATTAAGTGAAAAAGTTTTCTTGCTCTCAAAATAATCACAAAAGTGCATTAACAAACTTCGAATCTGTCTTGTCATTTTAAAATTCCATTTAAAACAATAAAGCAATGTCCTTCACTCGAGCAAGTAACAATATTCGCGTGTCCGATATTAAACAGCCATACAAAATTACAAGAATTGATAATGATTTTGATCCAATAACAATACCTGATTTATTCGATCGTATTGTTGAAAATTATGCCGAAAATCCTGCATTGGCTTATCTAGATTATGAGACAAAGAAATGGAATTTTCTTTCTTATAAACAATACAAAGAAAAGATTGATAAATATGCAAAAATTTTCATCAAATTGGGCCTAAAGCGATTCGGAAGCGTTGCAGTTCTCGCATTCAATTCTGTAGAGTGGTTTATCACCGAACTTGCGGCTATTCATGCTGGGTAAATATGCTTACTAGAAAAATTTATTATTTATTTTTAGAAGTTTCGTCGTCAAGGAAAAATAAAGAAAAGAAGAAATTGTGAAAAAGAAATTAAAATAAAGGAAGATGATACATAGAAGCAAGAGTGAAAAAAATAATGCGCTTGACTCACGAATCATTAACACAAATAAATATAGTACAGTAGATATTAGATAGAAGATGATAGTTTTTAATAGAGAGTGGCTAGCATTACGTATATATCCAATTATATTTATATGCACAACTAACTTGTTTCTATGTAGCTCAATTTTCTATAATTTTCTCCATTTCTCAACTTTTTCTCATTTACAGCGGTGTAATAACAGGAATCTACACGACAAACAGTGTTGATTCAACGAAATATGTTTTGGAAAAAAGTGGCGCGACTATTGTGGTTGTTGACGATGCAAAACAAATGGAGAAGGTCAAAGAAATAAAGAAACGCATGCCGCATTTGAAGGTAGTCATTCAAACACGTGAACCATTTTCTGAAAGCATTGATAATGGTTACTATACATGGGACGAACTTGCTTTAATGGACACAGACGACGTTGAACAGGAATATCATGATCGTAGAGCAGATCTTGCTGCAAATGATTGTTGTAGTTTGATATTCACTTCAGGGACGACAGGATTTCCAAAAGGTGTTATGCTTTCTCACGACAATCTCATATTTGTGGCTAAAGCAGGAACAGAATTTGAAAAAATGGAAGCTCCGAAAGAAAAAATTATCAGTTACTTGCCTTTATCACACATTGCAGCACAAATTGTCGATATTTATGCATGTTTGCTTTCTGCTGGATGCACTTATTTTGCTGAACGTGATGCATTAAAGGGAAGTCTAGGAAAAACATTAAAAGACGTTAAACCAACAAGATTTTTAGGTGTACCAAGAGTGTATGAAAAGATGCATGAAAAAATGCTTGAAATTGGAAGTCGTCAAAATTGCTTAATGCGAGCTATCGGTGGTTGGGCAAAGAGAGTCACACTTCAACATCATCTTGATAGAATGGCCGGCAAAGAAACAAATTCATTTCAATACCAAATTGCAAAAAAATTCATTATCTCCAAAGTGAAAAAGGCATTAGGATTTGAAAATTGTTTAAGTTTTGCATCAGGAGCTGGTAAGGATAAAATTTGAATTATTTTATACACATGTTTACAATTTTCTTTACAGCTCCTTTGAGTGTGGATACGAAAAGATATTTTTTAAGTCTCGATATTCCAATTATTGAAATATTTGGTATGTCTGAATGCAGCGGAGGTCATTCATTTTCAGTAGTTGATTCTCCGTCTTTTGAAACTATTGGTAAAGGATTACCAGGAACACTAACAAAATTGAGAAATCCCGATGCAAACGGACATGGAGAATTGATGGTTAAAGGACGACATGTTTGCATGGGGTATATTGATGATATGGACAAAACTTGTGAAACTATATTAGATGATGGATGGTTGGCTACAGGTGATATTGCTTATATTGATCACGATGGATACATTTTTATTACTGGACGATTAAAGGATATAATTATAACAGCAGGTAAAATTAATTTAAATATTTACTAATAAATTATTATAAAATAATTTACTTTTAGGTGGTGAAAATGTTGCACCTTATTATTGTGAACAACTTGTCAAAGCTGAGCTTCCTGCTATCTCAAACGCTTTTCTCATAGGTGATAGAAGAAAGTATCTCACAATGCTTATCTCATTGAAAACATTAATGGCGGCTGATTCTGGAATGCCACTTGATGAATTGGCTGATGAAACAATTAAATGGTTAGAAGGTTTAAATTTAAGTTATACAACATTAAGTGGCATTTTGAATGCTGGACCTGATCCTATTGTCTTGCGATCAATTCAAGAAGGCATTGATCGCGCCAATAAAAAAGCTATCTCAAATGCACAGAAAATACAAAAATTCAGAATCTTGCCACATGATTTTAGCATTACTACAGGTGAAATTACACCAACAATGAAACTGAAAAGAAATGTTGTTGTTGAAAAGTATAAAGATATCATTGACAGTATGTATCAATGATTAGATTCATGTGACTCACTAGCAATGTGCATGCTTATAGAATGAATATTTATAGAAATATCCCTTTAAAGCATTAAGACTTTATAATTTCCATTAATGTTTGGCATTTGGCAACCTATCTCAATTCGTGATTATTAATTTTCACATATTATTATTTAGTCAACTAGTTTAGTTAATGTATTTCTCATCAATTCCTGAAATGATGATAACACATGATGCTGTGTTATTAATGCTTTAAAAACGTTTCATTTTCATTTTCCATAATTCATAATTACCTTCTTGTTTGGGTATTTAGTCAATTTTAGCTAATTCACAATGATTGTAAAATAATCTCTCGTGTTTGTGGTCTATTGCTGCATTATGAAACTACCTAATATTTTACTACTTTTAAGATTACCTTAGTTGTATGTCGACATTCATTATCACTATTATATCACGACACATATAGACGGCTACATTTTTTCCATATTTGAAAATTGAATTAGTTCAACAGAAACTTAAATGAAATAACGAATGAAGAAGGAACTTATGTAAGAACAAGACTGATTGTAATGTCAGAAATTGATTTGTGTAAATAAATATATCTTCCCATCAAATAACCTGATAAAAAATTATACCTACTTTTTTTTTGAAGAAAATGTATTTATTGCATGAGAGTGAAAAAAGCCGAATAAAGACAAAAGTGTTGAAACTCGAAAGAAGTAGTTTGATAAAAAAAGTGATGATATTCATGAATAACCAGAATGAGTCATACATACATGCATTCATTTCTAGGTCATTTATACAAGTTTTATAACGTTATCTTGTCGTTAATTCAATGTAATTATTTCCTGTAATTCCATTTATGATATCCTCGGTCGTCTCTTCTTCGATCTCTATCTTTATCACGTCTGTTATGTGGTGATCGAGATCTATTACGTTGATGTGATAACAAAGGTGAACGTGAGTGTGATCTTCTGTTGTATGGTTTATTACGAGTATTTCTATCCTCATGTCGATGATGTCTATTTCTATCTACTAAATCTCTTTCTCTTTGAGATCCCATTTGATCAGAAAAAGTAGATGGGAAATTTGTTTCAAGATTATGTTGATTGAACATTTTCATCGCACTAGCATTAGCAAGGTGTATTATTTGCTGATTAAACAACTGTTGCTGTAAGTATTGTTGTTGTTGTTGTTCAAAACTTATTGCAGACATCATGCCAATATTAGGCATCATTGAATGGTCGCTGATTGCATTTAATAATGGATTCGAAGCTATTTGTGTAAGTGAATTTACAGGAGTAGATGGATTTGAGAATGAATTACGATTGCTATTATTATTACTGGATGTACTACGATTTTTTAACAAGAGCTCTCTTCCAAACAATTTTGTACCACTAAAAATATTTAAAGCATACGGTACAGCAATGCGATGTTTATAAGTAACAAATCCATAAGTTTTATTTTTTCCATCTTTTGATTCTTTAGGAATACTGACTCTTTCAAGCGGACCTTTGAATAAGATAAAAAAGAAAATTACCACCTTTATTTTATGATCACTTCTATAAAACTTTCAATTTTCTTACCTGCCTACAGTCATTTTCATAAGAATAAAGAGAAAGAAAAGCATGAAAGCAAAAAGTCAGCATGAATAATTGCAAATTTAAATTTTTTAAGATATATTGACTCACTTGTAGAAATAGTTCAGTTAGAAGGTCTTGTGTTACTTTCTCATTAAGATTTCCAACAAATATCGTCCTTTCTTCATTATCTGATTCATCTAGAGACATTTTATTTGAATAAAAGTAAGATTCTAATTATCTTTGTAAAAGAATATATTTCAATTTGGCATGTAAACAAACAAATACTCATTAAAGTCAATTTTATATAACGATTTTTTCAAATTTATTTTCATTGGCCGCGTTTCAAAAAAATATCCGCGGACAAACAAATATTGTTTAGATTGAAATTGACAAATAATTTCAATAATTCTTATACAAATTATCCACATATTATATAAAATATAGAATATTTCGTTGAAATATCACCTTTAGCAAAACACAAAAGTTAAATGGTGCAGTGGAACGGAGTAAAAATAGTAAAATTCACTTCATAGAATGAAATGAATGGTAATTTATAATCTCAAGTTAATTTAATGGCTTTTTCCTTGAAATTTACTATTCAAGTCATCTCTAAAGGCCTTCATTGCATACAATGCATGTTTCGCGAGTGTTTTGATATATTTCAGTCATAGCAAAGTGGTCTATTTATTAAAAATATTTTTCAATTGCTACTTGAACATCCAGCGACATGTTTATTTTTTGAGAACAAAAGTTCAAAATTTATTAATCAGTGATATAATATATTATTCTTTTCTATGTTATTACAGTGTTTAATATCAATAATCCGCAAGATTTAAATAACATGGTTTGGATGAACAGTAATAATTCTGGTTTGCCAACTATTTCGTCAGTCACGAGTGGTGGACAAAATCCAATGATTCTCGATGAAAATAGCATCACATACTTCAATACTCAGCAAGCTGGAGCTGCAAATCTTGCACAGCAGCAAGCAGCTTTAATGGTATATTTATATTATTTTTATTGTTTTCTAATGCTTATATTTATAATTCTTTCATTTCATTTTAGGAAGTGAATCAGCAATTACAAGGTACTAATTTCATCAGTGAATTTCCAACAACTGCATCAACAATATCGAATGCAAACGATATATTTGCACTTCAGCAGCAGCAGCTACAGTTACAGCAACAATTAAATTTGGCGGCTTATGGAAATATTGTTAATATGGGAAATATATTAGCGACCAGTGATGATCTTGGTGGTGATGAAGAGGAAGAAGAGGATGAAACAGGCGAATATGATGAAGAAAATTCGAGCACAAGTGATTTTACGATGCAACAGCAACAATTATTATTTCTTCAACAGCAACAAGCTCAATTACAACAACATCATCAACAGCAACAGCAAATGATTGAGCAAAATAATATACAAATAAATGATGCAAACTATTTTCTCATCAACAATCCACATCTATTCAATAATAGTGCATCCGATGATGGAAGTCCGATGATTATTCAGCAAAATCCAATCCCGCAACAAATAATTATGACAAACAAGCAAGTTTCAATTGCACCCAACACTACAAACATAGCAATGGCGCAAAAAGGCAATAGTCTTGGAGGTAGCAGTAATAGTGGAAAGAAACTTAAAGAATCACATAAAATTATGCCTGTTGTGAGACCTGGACTGAAATTAAAAACACCAATTGCCTATTTCGGTAACTCTGATCCTTCAGCTATTCCAATTCAAAAAGATGGAATGGGAGTTTGTGAAAAATGTGGCGCAATTGGTGTAAAACATGCATTCTATACTAAAGAGAGAAGATTTTGTAGTCTGAGTTGTGCTCGTGGTTTCGAAGAGATTGCAGCTGCCAATAGTTGTGGTGGAGGAGGAAGTGTAAATAGTGATCGTGATCAAACAAATACTACTACTACCTCATCTACCGCATCAGTGGTGACTAATGTAAAATCAAAGAATAAACAGCTACAGCAGCAATCAAATTATAAATTTAAAGTGGACCAAATAAAAAATGAATCAAGTGACGAAAATGTAATTAAAATCAAAACACAACCTCTACAACAGCAGCAACCTGTACTCTATCAAACCGTAATGCCTCAAGAATCTGTACCACAAATAATAAAACCAACAAATAATAGCACAATTGAAGACAGGCATCAGAGTATAGTAAGAAGAAAACCACATAGTGAATTTGCAAATTCATATGATTGGAATGAAGTTATCAATAAAGAAGATTTTTTCGCTGCGCCTGTCACCAATTTTTCTCATGCTCCTGGATATGATTTATGGTCTGACATTATTGTTGGCTTGAAAATTGAAGTGGAAAATGTCGATTATAAAGATAATGATACTCAATCAAATATGCAACAATCTGTTCCCTTTTGGATAGCATCGATAATCAAGATTCATGGATATAAGGCAAAACTGCGATATGAAGGATATGAAAATGATGACACTCACGATTTTTGGGTAAATCTTTGTACAACTGAAATTCATACTGTTGGATGGAGTGCGATGCAAGGTCGACAACTTATTCCTCCATTGAAAATTGAAGCAAGAATAAAGAATATGAAAAAATATCTGCTCAAGTCTCTTCATCATGCGAAAACACTTCCTGGAAATTTTTATAATAAACTCTACGATAGCTTCCGTTCGCGCTTCGAAGTTAGTCTCATTCTCGAAGTAGTCGATAAGAACTGCATTTCACAAGTGAAACTTGCACGAATCATGAAGATTGTTGGAAAGCGGCTGTATGTGCAGTATTTTGATTCAACTGAACCTGATTCTGGCTTTTGGTGTCATGAAGATTCGCCTCTTATTCATCCTGTAGGTTGGGCAACGACTGTTGGACACAAATTAATGGCACCTCAAGATTATATTGATCGTATGAATCGTAAGTATTTTTTTTATATTTTATCTCTTTCATTTAATAATAAACTTTTTCTTCTTTTTCAGTTGCACGTGAAAGAATTTTAGATCCAAATGATGATGATGCGACTATGGATCTCTTTAAATTAAATTTCTTGTATGAAGAATATTTTGATTCATCTCGTGATGATAAAGTAACAGCATTTTGTGAAGGAATGAAACTCGAAGCAATTGATCCTCTTAATTTATCTTCAATTTGTGTAGCGACTGTCATGGAAGTTCTTAAATTTGGTTATATGATGATTAGAATTGATTCTTATACACCAGACGCTTCTAATTCAGATTGGTTTTGTTATCATGAAAAATCGCCTTGCATTTTTCCTGTTGGATTTTGTAAAGCAAACGGAATTCCTTTAACACCACCTTATGGATACACAACTGCCAATTTTAATTGGAACACATATCTCGCAGAAACTAAATCTATTCCTGCTATGGATCAAGTGTTTCATAGATTTTCGACAAATCATGGGTTTAAAGTAAGATACTGTTTGAATTATTGTTGATTTCTTAATTCTATGATTAAATTATTCAATATTAGGTCGGAATGAAAGTAGAATGTGCAGATTTAATGGATCCAAGATTAGTTTGTGTGGCAACTGTTTCAAGGGTTGTAGGCCGTTTATTAAAAATTCATTTTGATGGATGGGATAATGAATATGACCAGTGGCTTGATTGTGAATCACCAGATATATATCCAGTTGGATGGTGCGTAACAGTAGGTCATAAATTAGAAGGACCACCTTCAGCTACTGTTGGCAAAACTCAATTAATGCCAATGAAAATTGTACCAAAAGTTAATACAAAGAAAAACACAACGAAAAAGGGACCGAAAAGAAAATCACATGGTGGAAAGGATCAACCACAGCAACAGCAACAGTATGTTGTGAATAATGGTAATTAAATGATATTTAAAATTGACATGCAATCAATTCATTTTTTGTCAAAATTTCACAGCACAAAAACAATTTCAAGGACCTATTGTTGCGTCTACAAGTATGCCAACTCTGCCAATAACCATAATCAAACAAGACTCTGAAAACTCTTATACTATCAAACAAGTTCCACATCCTGCAATTCAACAGCAGCAACAACCTACATTATATGGTGGCTCTATATTAAAGCAAGAATCGTCTGAGACTAGTATTATAAATAATTTCAAAAATCTACAGAAAAATCTTGAGCTAATCGAGCAGCAACATGTCGGATATAGAACTCAAAATATGCAAAGATTTGTTGTTGATGACAGTGATGAAGATCAAGATGAAAGTGAATTAGCAGCAATGTTTGACGGAGAAGATGATGATGATATAACACTCTCGCCTCTTGAATGGGATTGTAATGATGTCATTGAGTTTCTTAAGCGCAGCAATTGTAGTCAGCATTGTGAGTTGTTTATGAGAAATAAGATTGATGGCAAGAAGCTTTTGCAGCTGACACAGACTGAAATAATTCAATTACTTGGAATGAAAGTTGGTCCAGCGATAAAAGTTTACGATTTAATTCAACAAATCAAGGCAAAAGTTGCACCATTCATGAACACAGGATTGAAATGAAAGTGATTTGAAAGCTTTTGTGTTTTTTTTTCTTTTAAAAAAGTTTTTAATGTGTATGAATTTAGTGCTTTAGGTTTTTGTTTAGAGAGAGAGATTTCCATTTTCTTTCGTTACTTTTAAGAAGATTGCTCCGTCATTAATTAATGGTTTTGTAGTTGCGTCATTTTAAAAATAATTAGACATATAATTTTTGTTTTATCTTTTCCACATTATTTTGTTTGAAAATCAATTCAATAAATTTTGGAAGATAATTCCATTTATATAAGACGTAAGCAATTGAGGGAATAATTTATAAGATAGTAAGTAATAAAAAATCAATTTGCGCTTAATTCTCTCAAACTATTATTTCATATATTTGAGATGATGATTTAGATTCTAGTTATTAATAAGAGAAGATAGCTTAAGTTTTATTATAAAATGAGAAACGCCATACATAAATGATTATGATTAAAAATATTTTTAACGAAATAAATAAATTTACTTTCTATTCATTATTTCTCGTGATTCAATATTTTTTTGCTACAAAAAATACTTAAGTTCACCCAAGTAGAAAATTGAAGACTTGATAAAGCCTACCTAAAGGAATCTCTTAACAACAAGAAGTAATGAATGTGTATCTATAGCTCACTTCTAAATACATACCAAAAAGTAAGAGAAAAAAATTAAATTTTCTAAATGCGAGCTACTCCACTTGTTCATTATTTTGAAAGGAAAAGAGAAAGAAATTGTAAAAATGATTTTTGTTGTATTATTTTATTACAACAAAATAAAAGTACGAGATAGAAGAAAATTAAAACTCACAAAAACGCAATTAAATTAATTGAATTAATCAGGGAAAATTAATGCCGAGTCACAATCGAATAAAATTTGTAATTCGAGAAGAGAAATAAATCTTTTTATACTGAAAGAATAAGATAAAAACCTAATATATATTAAAACTATTGTGTGTATCATTCAATAGAAATTATAATTATTTCTTCATTTTTGCCATAATCAAAATCTAAATAAGAAAGAAATAACTGATGAGGGGACGAAGAAAGCAATTTTTATGGATTAAAGTATCATTGACGCTTCAAATTTGTTACTTACATTTATTCCTTTTGGTTTAACAAAAGTTATGGAAATTACAGAGTAATCTTCTTATCCACCCGTAAAAAGATTACATATATTATATAAATTGTTAATATCATAAATTCACCAAAATTCGACTAGTAGAATTGGGGAAAAAATAAAAATCACTCTGACAAGAATAAACTCTCATTTTTGTATGTATAAAAAGATTAATTTAGCGATTAGTGTGCAAAAATTTTTTTCGTCAAGATGGTTAATGAAACAAAGGAAAATACAAAAGAAAATAATCATGATAAGTCGTGAGAAGAAAAAAATTTATTTTTTTATATTGATAATGACGGCGCAAAGGGAAAGAAAGCGAAAAAAATCAGTAATTTTAACCGTCAGTGACGTGTTAAAAGCGCATTTTCCCGCAACAGATTAGTTTTGTTTCAAAATTCATTGAAAGGTTTCAAAAAAATTATTCCGGCCTTTTTGAAGTCTGTACAAATTAAAACATACATTTGGGTCCAAATATCCAACTACTTCTGACATGTTTTCTTGACGTTTCATGACATTTTAAGATTTTTGGATGAAAAAATTATTTTGGTCCATGTGATGGACATCCACCACATGCATGCTTTTGGGTCAACACCAATATAAAAACTTTTTATGCCATCTTATTGTACGCTTCAAGACCTTTCCAACGAGTATAAATATGGAAAATTTCGATTTTTGGTACATGTGATGCACCTGTGCGGCACATGCATAGACTTGGAATAAAATGTCCAAAAATCATTTTTGACTTGTTTTTTCTATGTTTTATGGTATTATAAGATTTTTTGGTGAAAAAAAGTTTTTTTGGTCCATGTGGTGGACATCCACCATATGCATGCCATAGCTCAGCATGGAGAACGAATCTCGCGGAAAGCTTCCGTTACACCGGTCTCATAGTCAGAACCAACAGATTGATGCAAAAAGTTTGGTAAAAAACCGTTTTTTGAAAGACTAGTTACGAAGACAGACAGACGGACAGACAAAGTGGGCACAATAGCGCCTTTTTTCTAAATCTGATGGAAAATGCGCTAAAAAAAGAAAGACTATGAATGGGATGAAATTTAGGTAGATAAGTAATCTTGTGAAATTTATTAAAAACAAAGTGATTTGATATTGAAATATTATAAATTAGGCGTTTAGGTAAAAAAAGCTGATAGAAAACTATTTTTAAGTGTAAAATATTTAGAACTTGCAGTTTTAAAATTTAAAAAATCTAAAATTTCCAAAAAAATAATAATTATATAGATATATAAAAGGAAATCTAAGGTTTAAGAATTTGTAAGAGAAAACAGAGATATGAAAATAAAACTTTTATAAAATATATTCAAAGATATTTTAGCTTCAATGATTTTTAATAAATAATTTTACACTTTATAGCCTTTCTACTAAATATAAAATGAAATTCGTAATGACAGATTATGAGGTTTGCTATCATCAAGTTTATTTAAAAGCACCTCTTCTTTGTGGTTTGATTCTATCACAACAAACCCCACCTTAAACCTAAAATATGATTAATTCATGATGTTGATTGGAAGCAAAACTCATTATATATACCCTCTTCACCCAAACTCTAAATCATTCGAATGATTTAAAGCTTACATTTTTCCTTCTATGCTCTTCTTTAATGTACTTTTTTCCTTTACTCACAGGTTTGCTTATTTTCTCTCTTTTTTTGCTTTGCCTACCTATCTCTCTCAAATTCCCTCCCATTTTCCAACATGAGTGATGGATTTACAACAACCAGCAAAAAAAAGATACATTTTTTAATATCCTGCAAAAGATACGCTAAATTTCTTTCGTCTTTTACTCCTTCTGTCTACTTGCTAACTTGTGGTAAGCTTCACAAGAGAAAATAGATCGGCTTCTACTTTCTGTTTATGCACACAAGAGGCTTTATGTAGAAAAATAATTTTTAATCTCAAAAGAAAATTAGATTTACTTCAACAATATATCTCATTTTGTAGTATGTAACTCTTTATTTTTGATATCAGTGAATTTTCTCAATAAGTAAAAAATTAATATTTTCATATGAGGCGCGTTAAAAAGAAATGAGATTATATTGGACTTAAGACATTTCTATTTAATTTGCCTCATTTTAAGAAAGATGCTTGTTATGAAGAAAATTTGAATAAAAAATAATCAAAAATTTTAAATTATCAAAAGTTATACAAATTTTTTTGATTGCTCATGTGTACATTTAGCTTAATTAAAAAAATATATCAATCTCGACGCCTTGGATGGTCGGACGATTAGAACGCATTTTTGCCTAACAGATCTGTATGTTTAGTAACAAAATTTCACATACTTTTAGTCCTATTTTCTTAGCGACATGTCAATTTTTTTTAAAAAATTTTGACAGGTTTTCTTTATGTTTCATGACATTTTACAAGGGGTGAGAACTCTGAAAAAATAATGAGAAATCTTACGTAAACTGAGAAAAAATGCGTTTTTGTGCGAAAATTTACGAAATCTTACGAAATCCTACGAAAAGTTACGAAAATTGACGTAAAATGAGAAATCTTACGAAAAATGTGAAATCTTACGAAAAATGTGAAATCATGCGTTTTTGTGCGAAAAAATTACGAATTACTACGAAATGTTACAAAAAGCTGCGAAAAAATGCTAAAACGCCAAAAAGCGCCAGTGAAGGCCAAAAGTGTCAGATTTGAAAAAAAAAACAATAGTTTTCACAATAAAAACAAAAAATAACAATTATAAGCCTTAAACGCAGATTTAGAGATTTAGATTTTTTTGAGTGAAAAAAATAGGAATTGAATTTATCTCTGTATGTTATATTACAAATTTATGATTGTTAAAATTCGGAAAATTTATAAATTTGCTCGTATTTTCAAAAAAATTCTTTTCTAAGATATTTCTACTCTCTAAAATATTAAATAGTTATTTGCGAGTAGATTAAAATATCATCAAAGTTAGTGGATTTTTGCAAAAAAAAATACAGTCTAAACTGGGAAACGGTAAATCGTAGAGATGTTTTAATAGTTTATTAGAAACGCCTTGACGTGATTTCAAAATTCTTCAAATATAGGCATAAATTTACTTCTTGGCCTTTTAAATGACTTTTATTATCGTAAGCCAATGCATAAGGATGTACATGTATACGGAGAAAAAAACTTTATAATTGGCATAAAATTGGCTCTCATAAAACGGCTTTATTTGGCATAAAAAGTATTTTATGACACTTAAAAAATATTTCCCATATAAATTTTATGCCTCATAAAACTTTTTTTAACTCTTAGAAATTTTTGCTTTTTGTCTGGCATTAAAGTCACTTTATGAGAGTAAACTTTATGCCAGTTGTAAAGTTTTTTTCTTAGTATACAAAAAAACAAATTTTTTAATTTCGACCACCAAACATAATGATTCGTGAAGGTAAAAATGTACTACAATCATCGACTAAACTAGATGTCGAGTTTAATCAAGATTTTTTGTAAACATCGGCAGTACATTGCCGATAAAAAAGAAGATTGTTGTCAAACGTAACTTTTTACAATAGAAAGACAAAACTGTGAATCCAACTATTTAAAATATTAGGATTGATCTATAATATTTAATATTTCATGTTAGAGATTAGGAGTTAGAATTTGGATTGCTCTGTTAGATTAGCATTTTAGTATCATCTTTCTATAAAGTTTTTTTAATAATCAATTTTGTTTAGAAAGCTTTTTCATTAAAAAGGTTTTACTAAAGGATAGGATTGAATGCAACAATGGATTAATAATTCATTTTCATCTAAATTGTCTAAAATGACACGTAAATTTTTAATTGATAAAGAAAATGTTAATCAATCTCGAATGATTTTACTTGAAATTCCATAATTGGAGTTCAGTATTTTCTGCATACTACGACTAACACATTTGATGAATTTTTTTATTTCAATATCTATGTGCAACGTATTCTCTTTTTACCATTTTACCGATTTAAATAGAGATGTTCTAAAACTCCATTTCATGGAAAAGTTAGAAAAAGGAGCGTTAAAATTCTATAAGGAAACCGTATATTTATTTTTTTAATTCTATTTTTTATTTCTCTCAAAATTTCAGCATTATTGACTATGTACATCCAGTATTTTTAGATGGCTAAAATTATTGATCTACGAAAAATGTATGAAATATGGTCGCTTCTAGCCTGTCTTTATTCGTCTAAAGGTTCATTACAGGTCACAATTTCATTTTTATTTCATCATCAAAATTTTTGTAAAATTGTAATCAGAACACAAGTTAACCCAATCATGTATTTGAGTGAAGCGCCTCAAATATTCATTTCTGACATGTTTTCTTTGTATTTTATGATTTTTTTCAACTTTGTTGGGAAAAACTTTTTTTGTCCATGTCGACCAAAATGTGTACATGCAGCACATGAATTAATATGTCTAAAAATTGATTTTTAACATGTGTTCTATGGTTTATAAAATTTTACATAATAATTTTTGACCATAGTCAACCCAAACTGATTTTCAGCATCATGAACGTAATACCGTATATTTTCTATTCAAAAAATACGTCAAAATTTAAAAAAAAATTCGTTACTTTTTTTTTTGTTTTACAATTTGCAAAAAATAAAATCTAAGTTTTAAAACCCATTAAAATACCATTCTACAAAGAATTGAAATGATTAAAATATTAATAAATGAGACTTTTTCGTTAAAATCAACCAGAATTAGCTGGTATAAATAAGAAAATCCTGATGAATTTTAGATTTTTTTAACAAAAATAACGAAAACTAACCAAAATTTACGAAATCTTACGAAAAGTTACGAAATCTTACGAAAAATGAGAAATCTTACGAAAATTGAGAAATCATGCGTTTTTGTGCGAAAATTTATGAAAATTGAGAGTTCTCACCCCTTGACATTTTAAGACTTTTTGGGAAAAAAATTTTTTTGGTCCATGTGATGGACATGCATGTGGTGGACCACCCTTGGGTCAACATTTACCCAAAAAAACTCTTTTGATTGCTTACCTACACGTCAAGACCTTTCTAACAAGCTATCAACCACCTCTCACGACTTACTGTTGCCGAGTTATCACTGTCACATACAGCCAGCCAGCCATCGTGAGCCAAATAGCGTATTTTTTTGCAAAAATGCGCTAAAAATTCCGAAGATAATTTTTCTATTTTAATTTACATCTCACTGGTTTTTCTTTTTTCAAATACTTTTTAAGGAAATGTTAAAAATTTCATTCTTTTCACAACCACAATTCATTAAAAAGTTTTTTTTTGAAATATTATTTATGAAAATGCGTATGTATGAAGTGAGAAAGAAAAGTGTACAGGAGAGAAAAATAATATGGTTTCATTACACTCTCTTGTTTAAAAATTTCATCATACAAAATTCAAAAGTAGGGTAAAGGAACGAATTTTCGAACACTTTTCGTATCAACAATGACAAAAAATATTTATTTTCCCTTTATTTCTTCACTAATTCAAAAGATTTTGATTTTAAATTAAAGATCTTGAAATATTTTTTCATATAAATAAATAAATGAAAGCCAGATAAATTTATATTTTGAGTTATTAATAAAAATGTGAATGAACCTTGATTCCGAACACCAATGTAAACAATGAACCATAATTTCGAACACTTAATTTCTTAAATTTTACTGATTAAATCTAAGCTGTTTTACATACTATTCTTGATTCATGTACATTCTTGCTTTCATATTATTACTATTTCTATTGATTTCAAAGTATAAAGCTGCTTAAATAAAGAAAAACTAAAGTTTTAAAATTCGAGTTATTTTCAAGAGATTATTTCTCAGTGTATTTTTGAGCGTTCGAAATCAAAGTTCATTATTTATTTCGGTAATTGTGGCTTATTTGTGCAGTGTCCAAATCATAAAAGAAACAAAATATTAGCTGAACTGCTTCATTTTATAGTTAGTGATTCTATATTTAAGTGATAATTTAAAAATCTACGAAATCAGGAAAATAAGAAAAATTTGTAAAAATATTAGGGTAAAATAACTAGGGTAAAATATCTATTTATTGACCTAATATAATTATTGACCTATTTAGAAATTTGATGATTTCTCAATATAACTCACTAAAATCATTCCACAAATGACTTTAAATCATTGCAAAACCCATTTAAACACTTTATAAACACACAATATTTTTTCTATTAGCTGTAATTTGAATGAAATCTCGATTTTTCATGATTTTAAAAATTTTTTGGCAAAAGTAGGTCGAAAACAAATTCAATTATTAAACACTTTTATGCTTTGTTTCTTGTCATTATCTCTCTTTACACATAATCCAAATACTCAAAACTATTATATTTAGTAGCACTCGCGAGTAATTAACACTGTTTATATTGCTAAATAATGCAAAATATACAGAATATATATTTATTGACCTAAAAAATCTATTTATTGACCTATTTGTTTACATTTTTTTGCGACAAAAATGCGTTTCGAAATTTCGAAAATTCGTAAACAAAAGAAATTTGCGTTTCAATTTTAAAAATAATTTTTGTAATTATTTCAATAATATTTCATCTCTTGCAATTAAAAATATCAGTAGTGAATATTGTTAGATAGTAGAAATGTAAAAAGAAAGAGAAAAGGTGAAAAACAGTGGAGTGTTTAGTGCAAAATAGAATTTAGGTCAATAATTAAATTCAAATAGGTCAGTAAATAGATTTTGTAGGTCAATAATTAGATTCCGAATTTGAATCGAAATTGTGACTTAATTACTAACTGTGGAAGTTTAAACAGTGTTTTAAATGAAAGAACAAGATAAACTACTATAAGTTTGATCAGAAATGAAATCGAACAATTAATAAGAGAGAAATTGCAGTTGAAAGAAATTTTTTTCTGAAATAGGTCAATTATAGATATTTTACCCTATTTTGTACAATTTTTCAAAACAGTTTTATTGATTTTCGCCAAAATGGTTTAGTGTATACTAGAATAAATCAATTCATAAATATTGTTGCTATAATACAAATCTAATAATGAGTTGAATTGTGTGAAAAAGTGCTTCTAAAAGATTTTATGATTAAATTTTTAAATATAAACAAAAAGTGTTCGGAAATTCGGCACTGTTCGAAAATTCGTTTCTTTACCCTATATTAAATTATAATTCAAGATTTTTCGGTTTTCACACTTCCTCTCATAACCTGTTTACCAAAATCATTTCGCAAGAAAGAATTCACATTTTGCACGCGCAATTTTTTCTTTTTTGTGGAAAACATTGAGTGCTGAAAAATTTTCATTCCTTTCTTTCAACTAATTACTTTTTTCATCGTTATAAACAACCTACTTTCTTTATGTTCTTTTATTCATACACCTTTTTGCTTGCTACCTTGTAAAATAATTAATAGTAGAATCAACAAATTGATGTAAAAGCAGCTATTAATTTTTCTAATTATTATTTCGAAAAATTAGACTAATGATTTCCTAGCTTGATCTATTTTGCAAACAAGCATAACAAACGAACAAAACATATATGGGAAGGTTCAGGAAAAAGTTCACAGATATTGTTATGTTGTGCTTTAAAAAATACGCTGTTATGTTGAAAAATTGCTTTTGAAGCCGAAAAAATTACTTTTTAGCGTATTTTTGGAACAACAATGCAGCTTATAGTTTCACTTTGTTCGGCTGGCTGGCTCACGGCTCCCAGTTGAGATCTCGAAAACTATAATAGCTAGAGACTTCCGGTTTGCTGTGTTTGATTTGCCTTTGACTTCAATAAATAGAAAATTACGAATTTAAATTTCCAAATTAAAAAATGTAAACAAAGCGAAGTTGGCTGCGAAAACGATTGCAGCGCAAATCAGCGGCAAATCTTAGAACTTCAAATATTTTGAACATTACTCAACCGTTATTTTAAATCAACAAAATTTATAATAAGAATATTCTCTGAATTCAAAACTTTCTAAACTTCTAAACTTTATAAATATGATTTTCCCTGTATTTTTATTTATTTTAAAAAATGAATCTGTTCCACAAACAAATATTATAGGTCTGTAATTTGTTAACATACACTGATCTACCGTCTTCCCTCGAATAAAAGGACCGGTCCTTGTATTCGAATCAAAACATGAAATTTTGAAAAACTTGAAAATTCTCAAAATGTCCTAAAATTTTTCAAAAAAAACTGGTAAATTTTAAAAATTACAAACAAAAATTATCATTTTTTTACGGTTTTTTCAAAAGTGGTCCTTATATTTGAAGGTCCTTCTATTCGAAGAAAATGTCAAATTTTCGGAAAATTTTCAATTTTGGTCAATTCGAATACAAGTACCGGTCCTTATATTCGAGGGAAGACGGTAGGCACAAAAATGCGCTTAAGTGTCCCCCTGCTACCACACGGACACTTTACATGTCATTTTGAAAGACTTTTCATAAATTTTTTATCCATATGGAACATTCTCTCTCTTTATGATGTTGAATCTTTTTATCATAGTTCAATTTTTTGGACATATATAGTGAAAACATATATCATAACATAGTTGATGAATAAAGAAACAAAGAAGCAGATAGGGAATGAAAAAAATCTTCAATCAAGCAAGCGCTTAAGCGAATGGAGATTTTCACACATTTTTCACTTCAAACAATAAATATTCATGAAAAATTTAAAACCTTGACATGAGCATGTAGGTGTGTTTGCTCTTTCTTTCTCTGATTTCACCTAAATATATGTAATACTGCTATCTTGCATGCAAACATTATTTTCATTCTTTCTTTTTTATCTTGTTGTTTATCTTTAAACTGTGATTTTTTTTCGGCACAAGATCTGATATGAAATTTTTAACTCATTAAGATTTTATCAGTATTTTATCTAAACGTGGTTTAATTTTTTGTGTTTTTTATAAAGATGAAAAATAGAAAGAGGGAAACAAATTTATGAAAGGAAGCACTTTACATTTTGTGGAAGCTATGTAGTATAAAAATTATAATAAAATTATTTGAGTAGATTTTCTTAAGAGTATCATCATGAGAAGGGAAAGAAAGAAAGAGTTGAATGTAAAATGAGAGCTTTGAAAATGAGAAGTGTATAAATAAATGTTTAGTGAGTGTAATAATTTTAATGAGTGGCGTGATGATTATACTGTAAATATGAATAATTAAAATTGAGAAGTAAGATGAGCATTCATGTTTAAATTGCTTTTCAATATTTACAATTTTCTAATACCTGTTCTAATAATTTTTCATAAAACAACAAAATGATACTTAAAGTGTCCGCTATAGGACGGATTACTTTAACGCATTTTTGGCGCTCAGATCAGTTTATGTTAACAAATTACAGAATCATTAAATTCATTTGAAAAACAGATTCACATTGTAAAAAGTACTGATCGAAATAATTTAAAATATAGAGTAAATGACGACATAAAAAAGTAAACAAGACATTTGTAAAACTTAGAAAAAATTACTTTTTTTGGCTTAAATTCTCGATAAGATCCTGGTAGTTTCACACGACCGTTAGGGGCTTATTTTGAAAAAAAAAGCCCAGGGGTGGTAATGTTTTCTTTCGAAATCGTTTGAATTGAAAAAAAATTGTTGATAAAAACTTTAAATATCAACTTTTAGCTAAATATTAATAGCTCTGAATGCAAAAAGTAATGTAATTTAACTAAACTAAACATTACTTTACAGTAAAATCTATTAATAATTAATAATTTTGATATTTTTGCAAACATTTTTTTCGAAAATTCAGAAACATTTCGAAAAGGGGTGTGAAAAACATGTTTGATTTAAAATTTTCAACCGTCAAAATCATCGAGTGAAACTACCAGGAATAATATGTATTAATATTTATATCAAAATACTTGGAATTCAATTCTTTATTATGCTGTAGACGGTAGCTCATGGGAAGTGTTTTGTCACCGTGTCTCCCTGAGCTAGCCATTGTAATTTTTTAGATCTCGCACCTCATCAGCTAGCCAGCCAGCCAGTTGATCAAAGTGAAGATATAAGCTGCGTTGTTGCCTAAAAATGTCCTTAAAATTACTCGAATATAAATTAAAGATTATTTTTACCTTGCTCGTACTTACGTTTCCATGCGATTCTAAACTTTAAAAAGCTTAAAATTTATTGGCTTCATGCATACCAAAAATATTTTAACAACAAAAAATGAAAATAAGGAGCAAATTAATTAAATTAAAGCACACCAAAAATTTTTTCTATAGAGAGAAATTTTCGTCTTCATAAAAACTCTCATTAATAATTTTCATCCTCTTTATATAGACAGACACATACTCGCATTTAAAATTAATTACCGAGCTTATTCATTGCCTCATGATTCTATAATGAAAACAGAGAAGGAAATCTTTTTTAAAGGATAATAAAATTCTCGTTAATTTAGTGATAAAAATCTTTCTCTTCTTTTTATTATATAAAAAAGCTCCTTTTCGTCTTTCTTCACTTCATTTTCATGGCCTCAGCGTATTATAATTCAAAATTCTCCTCTTGTTGCTTCTTTACTATAATATTTTTGATATAACAGAGAAATATCTACCTATATGTGAAAAGGTTTGGTGAATCTCATAAAAGACTTTCTTTTTTACACGTACATTGCCTTTCAAATATCATTCTTTTCTCATTTTTTCATCACTCAGTCTCAAAAACATACCGGATATAAGAAAGGAATGTGAAAAGTTGTTCTTTAAATTTCATATGTATGCATATCATGCACATAACAAAATCATATTTTTCTTTCATTGATTCTCTCATGAAAAAAAGTAAAATATAAATTTTTTATTACATTCTGATATTTTTATGGATTTTCGTTCCAATTTCCTATGTTCTTTTTGCTTGTGAATATCATAGCAGCAGTGTAGCTTATCACAATGTTTGTAAATATCCGTAACTGCATCCGACCAAATGCTGATGGTACGAACAAGAGACATTGAGTCGATTAACGAAAATAATAAAAAAGTAGAAACGTATCTCCCATATGTCTCTATTTCGATTCTCACTTGTACACTTTCTATCACAATTCTCGTGTTATATTTCTGTGTCAATTGAATATTTCAATTTTAAATTGAGTTATTTTAATAGATAATATTGGTATTGAATATATGACATCATTTAAATATTAAATTTTATCAACAACGATTTTTATTTTTATCTTTATTGCATTTCTCACTTTGGTCTCTCTGAAAGCTCTTCTCGATTATGCAATATTTTTTGTTTTGTCAATTTTAATGGTGATGAAGCAATTATATTTTAATTTAAAACACTCTTGAAATAATAGCCTTTTAGTATGCAAGTCATCATTTTTTGAAATAGCTTTTCATATTCGACTACATTTCATAATGAAAAATAAAATTATCTTGTTTTTTTTTATAAACAATGTGTTTTATTATAATTAAGGATGTAATCATAACAATTTTCATAAAAAAATTTAGGTTAATAAAAATAACTTCAAGCTGACTTCCATTTGAATAAAACATCAACTTTTTTTCTTGCTATAATATCAAATGTATGTCAGCTTAAAATCATATGACATGTTTAGAAAGAGAGGAAATTCGGAATGTTAATGTGAGATTTTTATCGCTCATCAGTGTAAAGAGAGAGAGAGAAAAACAATCTTTTCAGTAATACGCGAAAATGAGATGATGATGATACAACGAGAAAAAATAGAAGAAGTGAACTTCATTTACAAGCTAAAAGAAAAATATAAAAGGGAGAGAAAACAAGTTTACATTGAGCTTTATACTCGCATCTTTCTTGCGTTCCTTTTATCACGAGAAACTTGTTTATGAAAAGAAACTGATAAAGAAGGGGAATTTTTTTACCTTCTTTCGGCTATGAAGAACCTAGAAATGAATTGAAAATTTTGATTGCATGATTTCTCATATAAGATAATAATCCTTGCTTGCTTGTTTCATATTAAAAGTAATATCTACTTACTAACAAAAAGTTTATTTAAAGAAGTTCATGATTGCAATCAAAGTTGATAACATTCTTTTTAATATCAACAAAGTTTATATAGAACAGAAAAAATAGTAAAGACAAAATGAAATGCAAATCTAAAAAATATGTTAAAAATCAATTTCTGTAAAAAAGGACGACTGTAGTGCTTGTCCATTAGATTTTGTTTGTAGATGTCAACTTTTTTTTTATTCAAACTTCTCTCTCTCTTTCTCTCTATGAATATATCAAGACATGTCAAACTGTATCAGTATTGAATCTTATTTCATTTCATTTTTATTTAAAATGGAAATCTCTGCCATTCATGAGAAGAAAAGCGGAAGAAAAAAGGGTGAAAATTAAGATACTTCCCGAGATACTTTTCACTCGTCTTCCATGTTTCTCTCTATTTTCCTTTTTTATCAAATTTTAATTCTAACGGAGAAGATGACCCGCTTTTGTCATAGTAAGGGTCATTCATTGCAAAAAAAAGGAGAAGAAACTTTGTTATGCTGTTTTGAAATTATATAAAAAGCATCTGCACAAAAAAAAGTTGAATGTGAAGATAAGGAGTAGAAATGTGAATAGAATAGAATAAAATTGAGGGGACACAACTACCGCAACAATCAACAATCAGAAACCTTTTCCTTCTACTATTTCCTTTTAACACAACCAAATGCTTATACAGAGGACAGAAAAACTTTATTTCCTCTAGGGCACAGTAACACACTCATGGAATTTTTCTAACTTTAACTTTTGTCTCAAAACTGCTATAAAATGTCAAATGTTAAAAACATGAACAATTTTTAGTATAATAAAAATTTTCTACGAGTGGAAGCTACATTTATGAAAAACATGCTTACCTATTTCGACACAACTTTAGGTAGCATGAAAAATCGAATACACATGAAAGAGTAAAAAATATTTTACAATTAAATAAACAAAGTTGAGAAATATAGCATAATGAAAATGATTTCAGTTCATTTATCAACTCGGCACTTTTTTAATCTTTTTCTGTCTTTTTATGAAAATGTTCTTTGAAAAAGTCAAAAGAAATTCTCTTTACTTAAAATTTGTCTAAACACCAATTTCACCTGGGTAATGAAACTTTACTTTTAATTGCTTAAAAAATAAACATTCAATGTATATATTTTCAATCACGCAAAGAGCTCACTGGCCATAATTGTTTTAATTTTTATTTTGACCCAGACCTAAGTACTTTTGAACTTTCTGAAAAAAAAGTTTTTTACTATCATAAAAATTTTATTGTCATGAAATTTTCTAAGTACGAAAAAATTGCGAAAAAAGCTAAAATAGAAATTCTTATTTTTAGCACATTTTCCATGATATTAGGAAAATAGGCGCTGTTGTCCCCACTTTGTCCGTCTATCTGTCTCCATAACTAGTATTTCCAGCAACGGTTTTTCGTCAAATTTTTTGACACTAATCTTATCTATTGGTGCTGTCTATGAAACCTATGTAATGGAATATTTTAGTAAGATTCCTTTTCTTTATCCTGAGTTATTCCAATACTCAGGAGGGATACTTGCATCAAAACTCAATGGTGAATAATACAAGAATATTGTACGAAGAAAATAAAACTTTTAAAAAATTTTCGCGCATGTTTCCGTTCTACTACATTTTTTATTATCAGTTTTTTGTCATTTCATTTCAATTTTTTTAGGTTCATTATGAGATCAAAATTAAATGTTTATATCATACTATGAATTTTTAGAAAGACTTCAAGTATAGAATAAATGGTATTAATCATATTAATTATATTAAATCAATTTGTAAGCATCAAAATCTTAACCATAAATTATTTAAATATTTATAAAATATTTTTATAAGCATACTCATAATTAATTGTGTTTAACAAAGTACTGATATTTATCACAAAAGAGCATGTTAATTAAATTATATCTACATTACATACTTCATGTCGTCTTTATATTTATAAAAACACGAATGTGCAATTTATCTTGTTTATATGCTTTTCTTTCCATCAACACATGTCGCTTTCATGTAGTAATTACATTTACCTCTTTCTCCTCAACTCTAAGAAATCACGCAAAAATAAAAGTAATGACGAAGAATAAACTAAATGTGCATCTATTAATTTTTATATAAAAAAATCATAAATGTGTCACATTAAAGCAATTCTCTTTGCAAATTAAGATGAAAAATTAGCAATTTACATAAAGACATGCAATGTTCTACTGTTTGCATGTGTATACAGTTGCATGCAAATGATTGTTGTGAAGGAAATGAAAACAAGTGCATTGGAATAAATCTAAATTTATGAACAAGGCAGGATGCATTCTCTACGCATTATTCATCTAATTTATCGTGACGTTATGAGCGTTTTAAAAGTATGCAAGCGAGAAAAGCATCAAAAATGTGTCTATATTCGTCTCTTGTTGATTTTGCAATTTATTAAAGTTAATTTAACTTTTATTTAACATTTTAAATGAACTTTATTAAATTTGTGCATTTACTACCGTCTTCCCTCGAATATAAGAGACGTCTCTTGCATTCAAATAGAAGAGATTTTGCTTAGTTTTTGTTTTGATTTAGTATGGAAAATATACGTTTTTTTTTTTCAAATTTTGCAAAATTCGAATACAAGAGACGTCTCTTATATTCGAGGGAAGACGATAGGTAGTTGCTATTTAATCAACTATTTTATATCTACTCGTTAAAATTTGTAAAAACAGCATTGAAATTCAATTAATTGTCTAAATGAAAATAAACATTTCTCGTTTATTGCAATAAATTGAATGTGTGAATTACAATTTGTATGTCAACATGAAATGAGAATTTTTGACCTATGAAGCATCCTTTTTAGCTGTTCTATATATAGGCACTTTTAAAATGATTGAAAGCAAGAAAAAAGAGCACATTCATGTGAAATAAATTGATTTTTCACAAAAAACACATCAAACACTGTGAAATTGTGATATTGATGGCTTTGAGTGAGCAAAGAAATTGAGCGAATGAGTAGAAAATGTAGGAAGAGGAAAATTTTTCAATTTATTTTTTTTTACTTTATAAATGTTTAGCGTTAGCAACTGAGCAGTTAGAATTGAATTGAAAAAGAAGAAAAAGAGAAGAGGATAAAATTTGTAAATAAACGACTATTCGATTTAGAAAATTATTGTCGTCGTTTTGCTGTTGTTGATTTGTACAAAAACGAGTGTCAGTCATAATATAAGAAAGAGAGAGTGTATGACATTTTCAATTCTAGACACTTGTTGCTCTTCAATTCATTTTTTTTTCAATTTTTATTCAGAGAAATTCATGGGAAATTTGTCATTTTTCATTTAATTCTGTTCATGTTATTTGATTTTATGAGATTAAGAAGAACTTTAACAATGTGTTGGCTGGTTCTTCAATGTTTTGATAAACACATCAAAATGGAAAAATTCAATTTTGTATTTAAAATGAAGATGAAATCTTACAAGAGTTACTTTCAATAAATGTTGAGAAATCCCACGCGCTTTCACTTTCATTCATTCATTCAAGACGATTAAATGGCCTTCTATTTCTTTTCTACAATCCTCAAACATGACACATTCACTATCTATACAATCAACATTTTAAATCCTAATCGTATTATATAAAACGAGGGAGCGATCTAAAGAATTCATAGTATTCATTCTATTTTTTATTCCAGTTTCACATTTGGACATAAAGATGGATAGATGGATCAACATAAGACGATGATAATGATGATGATGTATCAAACTCCCCAAACATATACTAAGCACAGACTAACAAAAAAAATTACGAAGGATGTATACAATTCACATTCATTCTGCCCTTCTTTTTTTTGATGGATGTAAACTAATTACCATTTTCATTTCTACACGTGCCGATGGATTTGAAATTAATGGAAATTCTGTGTACAAGACGTGTCCATTCTCTATGCCTATGATGCTGCCATTTGCCTTCTCAATTTATACATTTTGCCCTCCCATGCTTTTAGTATTATTATTTGTACTATAAAATATCGTGAAGTTTTATAAGAGAAAGCTTAAAACTACATTTTTCTAGTAAAACATTTATTGCTTACTTCCTAATATGATGGCTATCATGACCACCAACCATTTTTCACATTTTTTTCTCCACAACTTTCTTTCGATCATATTTTTGTATGTTGTTTTTTTGCAAACTGACACACCAGCTGTTTCTTGAATATTTTCTCATTTCAGACGATATAGCACAAAAAATAGCAGCAAACAGTAGGCAGTAGTATGCGTAAAATCGAATGGATGAAAAGCAAAATTCTCACTTCAGTATACAAACAAACATATCATATATGAAATTACTGTAATTTCCTTTACATTCAGAAACTTTCTTTACGAATATTTATTTTGTGCTTCAGCACTTCGATCAAAAATCATTTTCAACGTACTCAGACATACTTCATATTGTAAATGTGAAAAATTGTTGAGAAATTTGAAGTGTCTTTTTATTACACATTATATATATATAATACAATGTTTTTTGCATCAGAAATCACTTATATGAAGATTGAACACGATTTTTTGTAGAAAATTTCTATTCTTCATATAAATTTGTTACTCATACAGTTAAGGAAAATATAATATAAGTTACATACACATATGCTTCTTCTCTTTTGTTAAGGGAAAAGCAAGTAACAATAGATTTCACTCGTATTTCCTATATCTCGAGTATGTGCGCTATCGTATAGTAATGGTCTGTCTGTTCTATAGACACAGAGTATCATTTTGTAACATTATGAACGTGAATAAATAAAATCAATAGTGAAAAAATCCAAATTAAAGTTTTTTGACATCGACTATGTAACAAATTAAATTCAAGACATTCATTATGTATTATATAGGCTAAGAAAACAAAAACTGATCTTTTCAATTGACCAAAATCTCTTTGAAATTGAATATCCTTAAATAAGCTTACCTCTTTCTCATTAAATATGAGACAGGACTGTTTTATAACTTTAATTTTCTTCCTACATCTTTAAAGAGCATTCTTTCAAATATCCATAAGAGTAAACTGTAGTTATATCTTGACATTTATACATTAATTATAGTCCACAAATGAGAATTCCAAATTTAACAAATAGTTGAACTGACACAGCTATGTAAGCAGGCAGGCATTTCAATCTTGTTTGCTGACAATGACAAATATTTTTATAATTTTTCTCACTCATTCTTTTTATCACTCAAGCTTATTTTTTTATTTCATTTCCCCATTAATTCTCATTCTCATGTCTCACATGACATTTCGCATAGATCTTTATGTGTTTATGCAGTGAAAGTTTGCCAACTTTTGTTGTTTGTCATCATTAACAGTAACAGCGGCATCATTGAATACTCAGCAAACTTCATAATCAAAGTTCTTTTTATTTGCACTACCTACTCATTTTCACACCAACTGAACAATGATGAAATTAATTAGATATTTTTGCTCTATGTCTCTTTTGTTATATTATCATGAAACATTAAAAAAATATTTTAGTGATTCTAGAATGAAGTTAGGTAGATAAAAAGAAGAATGGTTCATTATAATGAATATGCGAAAAAAATATTCATGAATAATTATAATATTTTTTGTTGCTCCAATTTCACTACCCACAACTTCCACCACTTCCTTTTTACAACTCTTTGTGTTATTTTGACGCAAAAGTTACATAAAATTTCCTCACATTAAACGGTGGAGAGTTTTTACAACCTTTGGGCTTTATGATGATTATTTCAGAAATGTAGTTGATACTCGTTGTTGTCTGCGTGTTCTTTTTTGCCTTTCTCATACATATTCGTTCACTTCGGTTTGAGTCATAAATCATGTGTTGATACTCAGATATAATAAAGCCTAAAGTAATCATTGCTTAAGGTGGAAGTAACAAATAATATTATTTTGGTATGCTGCTAATAAAACAATTTTGTATTGTATTGAATTTCTTTCTCTTTATTGAATTCTACCAGAATTAAGTAAGCAACGATAACTCCACTATAAGAGCAGATAAGAGTTTAAGTTGGCATTCTGCCAGACTTTGAGATGTCTGCCGATAGCTTAGTGGTAAGAGCATCTGACCGGAATTCAGAGTACGCGGATTCGAATCCCGCTCGGACAAGACATGTCAAAGTGTCTCTTTTCTGTTCGGTTTCTAATACACTTACGTGGCTTCTTTCTGATTTTTCTTTCACACCTTATGCCAAGTGCAGCAGGAAATTTATTATCGAAAATATCTTGATATAACAGAATGTCTAATCTAATTCTACGTTTTCCCACATCACAACAACAATAAACGGAAGTTTATGAGATGTATATTTTTGGCATAAGAAATACACTATATGTACACAGTATGAGAAAAGAAACTAAAATAAAATACTAAGGTATGAACTCAAGAGAATAAAGAGAGAGAAAGTGTGTGTATGTATTCTGACTCAAGGAAAAATATATGAAGCAAAATGTTTTTGATATTGATTCAATCACTCGCACATAAATTTATTCATTCACTTTCTCAATATTTATTCATTTCTCGATATTTTTGTACAAATTGAAGCAAAATATATAATTTGCAATAAGTATAGAAAATAAACTTGATTTCTTCAATGAATGTATTGTGAAATAAATTTTCTTTTTATTACAGTTTTAACAAGATGATATCAAATAGCTCATTACTTTTTAAGTTTTATGTGATGATTCTGTTGTTTTCTAAGACATGATTTGAAAATTATTATTCATTGATGTCAATCTTAATCTATTCTTCAGAAAAATCAAATTTATCGGCTAAAGCCAAAAGATTCTCCCATTCATTCTTATTTAAAGTGATTCCTTTCTTTCCTGGTGCCATATTTCCGTCTTTGTTTTGATAATATTCGCGAATATTCAAAAATTTCTTTCCTTTAAAATCTGACATTGCAACACGTCGAGAGCGGCCAATGTCAAAATATTCATTTCCATCTTCATCAGTCAAAGCATTTAATGAATTAGTATTTTCCGATTTTCTTTTTAATACTTTCACAGGTTTATCTGAATTTTCTCCAACATTTTTCTTTTCCTTCTTTTGTTTTTTGACCTATCAAATTTTATAATTTTAAAAACTCATAATTTTATATCAACTTCATTTTATACCTTTGGAGAACTGTGTTCTGAATCAGATGTATCTAATAAATCTTTAGATTTTGATGATTCTGCCATTATTTTTTTTAAATAAATTTTGTTTTTGTATGAATCAAAAATTTTCAATAGAAAAATGTTTTTGCAACTTTTTAAATAAACCGTTATTTCAAAGTGTTGCTTTAAAATTTTTTTGACACAATCGATCTTAATGATATTTTGTGAATAATTTGATTTTATTCTAGATACATGCTTAAAGCAACCCTCAATTTCTTTTATCATCGATTTATCTAAATTGCATTATGAAAAAGTGTGAAATTCACAAAACCCATGAGCGTCATAATTTATTCTTCACCATTCACTTCGTTACGCACTCGTTTTCGTGACAGCGAAAAACTGGTAGAGGGATGAACATGAAAATTTTGTTGAGGGTTAAAATGAATGCTACTGGTTATTGTTGAATTTCTCTGGTTTATTTCGCATATGTTTACTTTTGAAATTTAGATAAAATTCCTCTAAAAAGTTACTTTATATTCTGACTAGAGGCATTTTTGCTCAATTTTACTTTCATTTGACGATTTAAAGAAATTTATTTCATCATGAAACTACTTTTGGGAATTCTTTTTATTTGACTTGTTTTTTCTTGTGTCTCCCAATTGCTAAAGTTATAAAGTTTGTAATTAAGTTTTGTTTAGTTATTTTTTCAATTTTATACTGCTTATGCTCTTACTACAAAGAGGGTTGAATTAATTAGGTTATAAGGGTTGATGCTCTTTCCTTTTATTTATCTTATCTAGGCTTTTTCCAATTCTCGAGAATCGAAAAAATCGAGAACGAGAACGAGAATGAGAATTCTCGAGAATTCTCGAGAATTCTCGATATGCTTTATAAACAGATATGTTCATAATTTATGGATAGTTTTTATACCCATTATAAGCTGGTTGAATATATGATATCAAGATAATAAGAATGTATTGATTAATCTATTAATTAATTGTTTTATTCAGCTCCAACAAGTATTAGAGAGTATAAAGTAGATTTAACTGATTTTTGAAAATCGACTTTTGCGAAATAGTGAAATATTTGTTATTGTCAAATTTGAGCGTTTTTAGTTTTGTTTCTAGACAACGCAGTTACTTCTGGTTTGCTGCTTTAGTCTTATTATGACTATAATTATAAGATTTAGCAATAAAATCTACATGGCCAATGGAGTTTTGTAAAGAAAAATGTGAAGAACTAAAAATTTGTGTACAAAAATAAGCCATTTTTAGACTGAAGCAAAAATTCTCAAACCAATATCGATGTAATATTTAACAGACATTTCGATTATAGGTATTTGAATTAGTGAGCAATTAGTATTGGTTCATTTGCTCAAAAGTTATAGTCATTTCTTTTGCTCATGTACATTTTGTTCCATAAATAAACAAAGAGATTAAGCTGGCTCTTGAAGCTTTTAGAATCTATTGATATTGAATATAGCATGATTGTGACAAAGTTTGAGTTCTATAGGTTGTCTGGTAAAAAAATTATGAAATTTTTTTCAAAAATTTCCTTTTTAAAAAGCCTCCATATTTGAAAAATAAATTTATAAATTAAAACATTTGAGCCAGAACATACTTTATAATTTGTCAGCTTTTTCTTCATTGTTTACATTCCAAAACATTTAAATATTATTGTATAAAGCAATATTCATTTACAATATTGCTATAAATTCACAGAGTTTTAAATAAGTATAAAAATCAAGAAATAACAACAGTTTAATTTTTAACAAGTACAAATTAAAGAAACTATTAGAATTTTTTTACGTTTTGCATCTCTGGAAATTTTGTTTTTTTTTTAAAAAAAACACTAATTTTAACTCAATTAATTAAAATATCATATATAAGAAAAGGTTTAAAATAATAAATAAATTTTTTCTGTAAAATTTACACTGCAAGTCACTTTTTTTTAAAAATCGAAAATATTTAATTTATCTAACAAAAATATGAAATTTTTTAAGATGGTCTTAAAGAAAATTTTATAACTTTTTGTAGCCTGAAAAAATTTTTTAGAAAATTTTCTTAAGTTTTCAAGATTTTCTTAAGAATTGATTCTCGATCGAGAATTCTCGATTTTTTTTCGAGAACGAGAACGAGAATGAGAATTTCTCGTTCTCGAATTCTCGAGAATATTCTCGATGGGAAAAAGCCTAATCTTATCTACATATAAGTAAAAACATTTCACTTCATTAAATATAATTTTACTGACTTTCCTCTTTACATACATATTAATTCGTTTGTTTAATTTCATAATTCTCAATTCATTTCATTTATTTGCACATATATAACTGTATCAATGAGAAGTTTTGAGATCAAAATGTAAGAATAAAAGAGACTACAACATTCATAACTATAAATACTCTCATTTTAAAATGAAATCTTAATTTCATGAAAGAACAAATTTCTAACTTTATAAATTAATATATTAAGAAGTGTTTTAATCCCAACTAATTCTCTTAATTTATTCATAAACATTCTATAGCTATGTAAAAATAAGTAAAGTGTGATGATACATAAAATTTTTTGACATTACAGCCTCTTTAAAAAATGATTTAATTCTGGTTTAAAAGAGCACAAATGTTTTCAAGAACATTAGCATTGAAAATGTGAAATTTCTACTCATTTTCAAAAAATCAATTCCATAATGTATCGCTTCGGGAGATTTTTTGCCATAAATTTTGGCCTTTTATGCAAATAAACAGAAATTTTATAATTTCCTTTTAGCACGTAAGAACAACCAAAAAACTTAATATTCACTCATTCATTTTGCCAAGTCAGTCAAGCAATCAACATTAACAGGCAAAAAACAAGAGATGAATCATCAAAAGGAGAACGATTTATAGAAAATTCAAATGGCATTGTAGTCAAATTATAAACAAAATAAAATAAAACAAAGTTCTGTCTATTTAAAATGAGAATTTGGTATGTGAGAGAATGCGACTTGAGCAGCAGTAGTTTAAAGGTGGAAAATGTGTAAAGTAAACAGCAACACTTTTAAGTGTTTTAATCGATAATTTCCCTTTCAACTATTTTTAAATTGAGTTCTGATTTCATGTTTAATGTTTTTCTCACAAACATTTATTTTTATTTCCTCATTTTTCTATTTTTCATGTATGTACGCAGTAGAATCATTAAAAGAAAATGCATGCACTGCATTCTCCCCTTTTCGGTTCTAGGTCACCGAGCCAACGGATAAATCCGCGGATATCCGAAGAAAACTCCGCGGATATTTTTTTTTAAAAAAATTTTTTAGAAAAATCCGCGGATAAAATCCAAAAACTATCCGCGGATTTTATCCGCTGAAATTATCTGCGGATAAAATCCGCTGAAAAAATCCGCGGATAATTTCAGCCGGATTTTATTCGATCGTTTTAATATTTGAAATTTATGTTTAAATAATTTCTATGATTTGCAATTAATTACTGACGTTTCTAATGAAAATATACCTTAAAATATACAGTATGCATTTATTTAAATATGAAACAAAATTTTTTGTATAAAATCGTTCATAATTTTATTTATCGGGATGTACACTAAAGAAGTGGACACTTTTTGTGACTTCATTCAAATCAATTTTTCAAAAACTACTACAGCATTGACAACCGGTTAAAATTATATCAGGGTTGGAAAATACAGAATCTGTATACAGATTCTGTTACAGATTTTTACAGAATCTGTCCTGTAACAGAAAAATCTGTATACAGATATTACTAAAGCTTATACCCAGTTTTTAAGATAAATTTGATGAGTCACCATTTGATTAAATAATTTTAATTTGATATTGAAGTTTTTGACAAAAAATCGTTTTTTTGCTACGAAATTTCAAAAGCGATATCTCAAAAGTTTTCTATTGACAAAAAATCACTTGTGCATTGTAAATTAGGTTTATTTTGTGCACTTTAATGAACCGCAAACAGAATCCATTTATCTTTTGTAATAAAAAAGTTATGAACATTCAAAAATGTTGACCTAAAAATGGAGAATTTTCTAAAACACTCATATCTCAGCAAATACTTGACAGATTGAAATGATTCATATTCCATTCGATCTGTCTTAAAATAAACTATTAAATACTATGTAGTAAATTTTTCAAGAAATCATCAATTTTCATACATTTTCAAATTTACTTTTGTTTACAAATGGCGAAAATGTAAACAAACGAAATTTGTCAATTTTCTTTCATACATATCTCTTTCATACATCCCGATAAATAAAATTATGAACGATTTTATACAAAAAAATTTGTTTTCATATTTAATAAATGCATTCTGTATATTTTAAGGTAATATTTTCATTAGAAACGTCAGTAATTAATTATTGCAAATCATAGAAATTATTTAAACATAAATTTCAAATATTAAAACGATCGGATAAATCCGCTGGAATTATCCGCGGATAATATCTGCAGATATCCGCGGATTTTTCCAGCGGATTTTATCCGCAGATAATTTCAGCGGATAAAATCCGCGGATAGTTTTGGATTTATCCGCAGATTTTTCTTAAATTTTTTAAAAAAATATCCGCGGATTTCTGCGGATTAATCCGCGGAGTTTTCTTCGGATATCCGCGGATTTATCCGTTGGCTCGGTGACCAACACCCCCCCTTTTCTAATTATGAGTTTGATTAATTCAAAATTCATTCACTAACAAATTGTAAACATATGCTTCACAAACACTTAAAATCAATCATCAAATTATTTTCTCTCTTAAGTTAAGAAATAACAATATAGTCAAGTAATTTTAGAGAAATTTCACATGGAATTTTATTTATTTCATAGAAAATAAACCAAACATTGACATATGACACATCTGCTTGCACTTTCTTCATCATATTATATCAACTGATATTTAATTTTTAAATGTCGACCGAATTTCGCGTTTTATTCTGAATTAATGATGGATTTCTTTTGTTTTCATAGCTCCATTTGGCTCTTTACATTGGCATATGCTTCTCGAAGGATAATTAATCTTGTCGGCAGATTTTTATGCCTACGAGGAAAGAGAGAGAGAAGGAAAAGTGTTAACTTTAAAAAGTTGTTGTTGAAAATATTTTTTGAGTAGGGAATGTTTTTCTGTTTAATAAATGGCCTTTCATTTTCACGATGTTCTTACTTTTTTACAAGTTGATTTGTTGTATTAGTTATAACTTTTGTGATGATTTTGACTCGATTTATGAGCCCAAAAGGATCATATTCTTTACTAAAATTTGCTTTTTCTCAACTTTTCTTTACTCATTTGAAGCATTGTGTCATATAATGCTTTTGGATGTCCTAGTATGCCTGAGACACTGTCCAATTAATGCCAGATGACATTCGGGAATTGTGAATTGGAGATCGAGATTGAAAAGATACTTGTCAGTGCTTTTGGAATAGATTTGATTCAATAAGATTATTCAAGATATCAATTGAAAAAATTTTTCTTACTCACCCGCAGTACTTTTTCACGTCCAATTTTCAAAATCTCTGCATCATAAGGTGACAATGTTAGGATTTCAACCATCAATGGTGAGTGCTGCTGTCGATAATGTTTCATAGAATTCTCAAGACATTTCTTGCCGTAAAGAATCTGAAATTGAAAATTTTCAATCTATGGTCGAATTGACAAGAATGTGAGTTTTATGATACTGTCAAGTCAGTTAGGTCACTTACTTGCTGTTCTCTGAAAGAAAATTCATATTGACACCGATGAGAACTTTTGGCAATATTGAAAAATTCCGTTCGAAACAAGCGATTGAGCTCACATGCTGAAATGGCAAATAAAGCATGTGAAGTGGAAATCGAACTGTGAAATTTGAATTAAACTCACAAATCGCATTAAAACATCGACGATGCAGAGCAATAAAAGTGCATTGAATTGTAAAATCAATCAGTGCTTCGTAGAATTTTAAACCAAAGTTTTTTGAATTTTTTGATTGGTTTTTATTATACATGAGAATCTTGAAGAAGAAAAAAATGTCAAATAAAGAAAAAGTTTTATTATTAAACTTACATTTGAATATTCGCGTGCCAGCAGCAGTCGTCGATCACTTAAACGCTGTGAGAGACATCGTTCAACATTGAGAGAGCGCTTGTTAAGCAAAACATTTCCATCACTCAATTTCGTCTCGTTTTATAAGCAAAAGCTCAAGAATCATAAGAAAAAGGTCGATGTAAAAGACAGCAGCAATGAAAAAATTCATCAAAAAGCAGCGTGTGAAGAAAATCAGAAAAGTCTTTTGTGATTCTTGTTTTAAGCGTAAATAATGACAAATTTTTAACATCCTGAAGTGTAATCACATCGTTATCTATGGTATCAGATAAATTGGGTCGTTGGAAGAATTGAAGAAAAATTTCTCTTCGTCCTCTCATGTGGTTGACAAATTTTAAACCCACATCACTTGAGTCACAATGATTTTTCCGCTGCTTATCGCTTGCCTTCATTTTTCCTTCATCCACCACTATAGAAAGCGCACTTGTTTGCTGTTTTCGGTCTTGTTTTCTAAGCAGCTCAACTGCTTCACTTTCATGTGAATAGAATTTTAATTTCAAACCATTTTCATCGTTCCATGTCCAGTAGCCATTTCCAAATTTATGTTTTCTATCTCGATAGAGTGGTACAAATGTCATTCTTATGATTATTTTCGACTTATGTTTGTCTTTAAAAATAAATTTGATAAAGGTGTAATTTCAAAATGAATTTTGATGTTTATTTAATAAAACTTTTGTGAAAATAGTCTTTATTAAGCAAAAATTTCAATGCATACTTTATAAACAAAGTAAGGGAGTGAATATTAGAAATTGAATGAATAAAAAATCACAAGTCATTCAATAATAAATTTATGGCATGAGAAATCAACGGTCAATAATATGCATGTCAGCAATATTTTCTTTATTCATATTTTTTCCTTCTCATAAACTTCAAAGAGTGAATGAAGGAAAAATCATTTACGCTTATCATTTAAATCTCCTTCTTTATAGATTTTCATTTCCCTCCTTTGTTATTTTTTTTTCTCTCACTACTACCAGTCACGCGGTGCTGCTGGTTTCAAATGATACCGAAAGTGTCCGCCATAGGACTAATTACTTTTTATTGATTACTGAGCGCATTTTTGGTGCCTAGATCAGTGTATGTTAACAAATTACAGACTTATTAGATTCGTTTGAAACAGATTTATAGTTTAAAATAATTTGATTAAAATAGTTTAAAATATAGGCAAAATCATATTTATAAAATTTTGATGCATTAAAATTCGGCGAGCGTTTTTAGTTGAAAATCAATTTACCAGAGTCCGAAACCCTTTTAAAAATAACTTAAAATCAACCAAAACTTCGATCAAAAATAAAATCCTATTCGATTAAATTTAAATTGGTTTTAGTTGAAAATTTTAATTGAATAAGTTTAAGTTTATTTTAGGTTATTTGCAACTAAAATACCTGCAATTCAACTCTGCAATTTATAGAATCTTCTAATAAATTTTGTTAATTTGAAAATAACGGTTGAGTAATATTCAAAATATTCGTAGTTCCAATATTTGCCGTTGGTGGCGCTGAAATCCTTTTCGCAGCCAACTTCGCTTTGTTTACAAATTTAAATTTGGAAATTTAAATTCGTAATTTCCTAATTAATGCAATAAGTGATAGGAATATAACTAAGCGTCGCCGGAATAAACCAATAGCACAAATCAAACACAACAAACCGGAAGTCGCTAACTATTGTAGTTTTCGAGATCTCGCGCCTCAGCCAGCCAGCCAGCCAAAGTGAAGATATAAGCGGCATTGTTGTTCCAAAAATGCGCTAAAAATGAAGGAAAATGTTATTCAGCGAGCGTTGCATACTGAAATCGAGCTCAAATTTTTTTATAATTTACGCGAGTAGAACGAATCCGTGATAAGAACAAAAATCAAAATTCACTTTTATTTTTATGGAGTTCCGTTTTTTATTTCTTGAAAGGTCCCCTCGGAAATTCCGTGCTGAGCAGTCGCGAAAAAGTTTTCTTCGTGAAAATAATTAATTTTCTTTGGTTTTTCGTGTCTGTCATTATTTCAAGTATCGATATTCAACGGATTGAGCATCGCTGATATCGAGTTTGTGAATTTCATCGAGAAAATAGAAGCTTATTTTCTATTTTCAAAATTGTCATAGAAAAATTTAACAAATGGCGGAAAAGTTGGAGCAAAGAGTTTAAGGAGCCAACAAGCCTAAGGACGCTATAGTTAATAGCAAGAGCAACTATAGCTTTTAACATCTATGGTGAATTGAATTTGGATCGCTCATTTTGAAGTTAGTTTGGAAAATTATGCAAGATCCAGTAAGTTATGGAGGATAACCTCAAAAACCATCGAAGCAAATTTAGAACAACGCGGAAAAATGCTTTCAACATCTGTGGAGCTTTTGGAGTAGTTGCCATTTCATGCTGTTTCAAGCTATATCGTCGAGGGGACTCATCATCATCATTCTCATTCAGATCCATGGATCAGCTCATTTCCAGCAACTCGTGATAGAGAAATAACGAGTTTTCATTCTCATGTTAAAATAACTTGGCTAGTTTTTAGGAAGTAAATTAGATCATTTAAAAGCGAGAAAAATTTAAGGAAGTTTATGTTTGATTCAAGTGAGTTATATATATTTAGTTCAATTGGTTTCATTGATTTCTCATCCAAATCAACTGGAACATCAATCGCCATGGAGTCCATTATTAGTGGACAGACAACTATTTGAACCATTCAAACAGATCAGTCTGGATCAATATTTCAAACAAGTACAACAACCCACTGATAATTAAAGCATTAGTCAATACACAATCTAGGTGTTATTAGTTCTTAGTATTTATTTAAAGTTTTTAAAAAAAATCGTCATTTCTAGTGAGTTTTTTAGCGCATTTTCCATCAGATTTAGAAAAAAGCGCTATTGTGCCCACTTGTCTGTCTGTCTGGTCTGTCTGTCTGTCTGTCTGTCTGTCTGTCTGTCTGTCTGTCTGTCTGTCTGTCTGTCTGTCTGTCTGTCTGTCTGTCTGTCTGTCTGTCTGTCTGTCTGTCTGTCTGTCTGTCCTGTCTGTCTGTCTGTCTGTCTGTCTGTCTGTCTGTCTGTCTGTCTGTCTGTCTGTCTGTCTGTCTGTCTGTCTGTCTGTCTGTCTGTCTCCGTAACTAGTCTTTCAAAAAACGGTTTTTTACCAAACTTTTTGCACCAATCTGTTGGTTCTGACTATGAGACTGGTGTAACGGAAGCTTTCCGCGAGATTCGTTCTCCATGCCGAGCTATGGCATGCATATGGTGGACGTCCACTACATGGACCAAAAAAACTTTTTTTCACCAAAAAATCTTATAATATCATAAAACATAGAAAAAACATGTCAAAAATGATTTTTGGACATTTTATTCCAAGTCTATGCATGTGCCGCACAGGTGCATCACATGGACCAAAAATCGAAATTTTCCAAATATAGGCATATTTATACTCGTTGGAAAGGTCTTGAAGCGTACAATAAGATGGCATAAAAAGTTTATAGATTGGTGTTGACCCAAGGGCATGCATGTGGTGGATGTCCATCACATGGACCAAAAAATTTTTTTCATCCAAAAATCTTAAAATGTCATAAAACGTCGAGAAAACATGTCAGAAGTAGTTTTTGGACATTTAGACCCAAGTGTATGTTTTAAATTGTACAGATCTCAAAAAGGCCGGAATAAATTTTTTGAAACTTTCAATGAATTTTGAAACAAAACTAATCTGTTGCGGGAAAATGCGCTTTTAACACGTCACTGACGGTTAATATTACTGATTTTTTAGAGTTTTTCTCACTTCAATTCTAGTTGGACCTCTTTATCATCAACGTAAGCTGAAAAGCATAATAATCAAGATGTACCTGATTTAAAGCCGCTAGGCTAATATCACGAAATTTCATTTATCGTTTTTTTATATGTATTAGTTCAGTTTATAAAATAAAAAGAATTATTATTATTCATTCTTATTTCTTGAAATAATTGCCATTGTCTTTCATTTATTCAATTTTAAGAGAAATTTATTTAGTAAATATTTTTCTCATAAAAGAAATTAATTTTATGATTTGTCATAAATCAATGATTTGATTTTTCTTCATTCATTTTTATTGTTTATTGACATTTTATTTTATAGTTCTGCATTTACTTATAAAATCTTCTTTTATTTGCTATTTGACATTGAATTTCATGGTTGATAAAACAAACAAAATTCCTTAAAAACAACATCAGAAAAAAACATCCTCGCCAACATTCTATTGTGAAATGAAAGAATTGCTATGAAAAATATTTTTCTCTCTCAATTTTTTTTTCGTTAAATTCTCTCTTGGTTTTTCTCTCTTTTTTAACGAAACATGTGCATTTGCTCGACTTTAGATAGAATAAAAAAGAAGGGAAATAACAAAATGTGTTTTTTGGATTTTTCATTTTCTCAGTGTATCTCCGACATTTAAACACGTAACATGAAAATGAAGACGTTGCCTGTCGATGTTAAGTGAAAGAAGAAAAAATTACCCTTAACAATAAATAATAACAAGCGATAAAAAAAACATACGAGGATAATAGTGAATAAGGAAGAATTTATTTACCTTGTTGTTCAATATTATTGATGTGATTGCGCTGGCCTAACGTATACGACATTAAATGAAACTGAAAGTGAAATTGTTCAGACATCAATTATGCATTCTTATAAAAGGTGAAATGTGTATTCATACTAAAGTATGAATATAACGTGTACTATAATATAGAAAAGAGTTAATTGTATAACTATTCAACCCTATTGTGAATTTGTAAATATGAAATAACAACCACAATCTTATGAATACAAGAAAGCATTGAAGTGGCAGTCAAGTGAGGCTAAAGAAAAAAAAAAGGAATATATTTTAATTGTGAAATTCTTCTTGAATGATAAAAGGATTTATTTTTACTTCTATTTTGAGAAGACATGTCAAGTAGCTGAATAAGATTTTTTTACATTTTTCGGATAAATATTCAGTGTATAAAAGGATTAAAATTTCATAGCGCCCATTTTTTGGATATTAATTGTTATTTAATGTTATCAGACAATTCAATGTATATGCCAGAGAAAGGATTAATTATTACCTAAAAAATATTTTAAAGTAAGTTTATACCTTCATCATGAAAGAGTGTTAAAAAAGGATTTATCAATGTCTATTTAGAGTCAGTTAAGACAAAATCATTTAATTTATCCAAATATTTTAGTAACGATAACAAATCAATAATTAATGCTAAACTGTTTAAATTTCAAGTGAAATTAAATCGAAGAAAATAAAACATGAACTCGATATCTCTTTTTATGAAGGAAAAAGTCAAATTTCTAAAAGTTATTTTTGACAATCTGACAAATTTCCTGAAGGTAGAAGCTTGAAGATTAAATTTCCATGAGAAACGTGAAACTTTTTGTATAGTACAATTGTCATTTTGCATTTGACATGGCGGCACTAGAAAATCTCATACTTTTTAGGGCATTTTTCGAACAATAATGCAGTTTATAATTTCACTTTGGCTGACTGGCTCACGGCTGGCTGAGTAACGAGATCTCGAAAACTACAATAGCTAGAGACTTCCGGTTTTTTGCATTTGATTTGTGCTATTGAGTTATTGGTGGCGCTTATTTATATTACTATCACTACCGTCTTCCCTCGAATATAAGGACCGGTCCTTGTATTCGAACATAAGGACCACCGGTCCTTCTATTCGAATAAAAGGACCAGTTCTTATATTTGAATCAAAACATTTCATCATTTCAATTTTGAAAAACTTGAAAATTTTCAAAACGTCTTAAAATTTTTCAAAAAAAACTGGTAAATTTTAAAAATTACAAACAAAAATTATCATTTTTTAACGGTTTTTTTAAAAGTGGTCCTTATATTTGAAGGTCCTTCTATTCGAAGAAAATGTCAGATTTTCGGAAAAATTTTTAATTTTGGTCAATTCGAATACAAGTACCGGTCCTTATATTCGAGGGAAGACGGTAGTCACACAATTTAGGAAAATGCGAATTATTTTCCATATTGAAAATTGTAAACAAATTTTTTTGCGTGCATTTTTCGTTGTTTTTTCGTGGAACTATTTTCGTTAATTTTTTGAATTCGACTCAATCGTTATTTTCAAAACATCAAAATATTTTACAAAAACGAATCGGAAAGTATAAAACGATTAAAAATCACCTGGTAATCCAAAGCGAAAAAATAACGGTTTAATTTCGAAAATTTCAAACATATTTACTCAGGGGGAAAATATCTATGACGAAAGAAATTTTTTCTTTCGTTTTTCTTTTGCTTCTTTCGTCGCTTTCGTTTTTTTCGTTTCTTTCGTTTTCCTTCGTTACTTTCGTTATTTTCGTTCCTATTCTGCTTTTAATAGCTCAGAATAACCACTACGTTTGTAAATATTTCATCATAACTCTATAAAAAGCATGATTATTAGGATAAATCAAGCAAAATTTAATTTGACAAATTTTCCAATGTTTGTTTTCGAAATTCGAATACGAAATTTCGTAATTCTATTTATTTGTCGAAAAAAACGTTGAAAAAACACATGAATTTCTGAAAAATTATAAATTTTCTTTCGGCTCGTTTTTATGAGCTGTAACTTTATGAGCATAAATATTAAGATTAATAGTTCATTTTAGAATCTATTAAACAATAAAGTAACGACTTTAATCTTCCTAAATTGCAATTTATTTTTTGCATCATTTATATTTTTGCTTCTTTTCGTCATTTTTGCTTCTCTTTCGTTTTCTTTCGTTAACTTTCGTTACTTTCGTTTCTTCGCATCTTTCGTCATAGATATTTTCCCCCTGTATTTACTTCAAATTTTTACATCCCTTTCGAAAACAAATTTTAAACAAAGAAAATATTTCTTTCCTTATCTTCATTTCTGACTCTTAATTAACTTTGTACAACATCTAGTAGTAAATTTATATCAGTTTGGTACTTGCACAAGTACGCAAAGCACTTTAATTTAAACTTTTATAAAAAAATGAAAATAAAAATATTATTTTCGAAAGCGTAGTTGCACACCATCTTATATGACCGTTATTTTTTTTGCTTTGGATTACCAGGAAAAATCACTCGTAACAATTAAATAACTTGAGTTTTCATCGATTATATTACCATATAAACGATTTAAGCAAAATAAAGAATTTCTGCTAAATGATTGATTTTCGCTTCAACTTAAATTTCTTTTTTATCATTCGGAATTAAAAATATTTTACAAAAAACAAATTTGATTCACAACAGTGCTATATGGTTGATTCTCCAGAAAACACGACAAATTTTTTTTCTACAAAAATCGCTTTGTAATTTTACTTCAACTTGCTGAAAATTTTTGCAATTTTTAAATGAATTTTTCTTCAAATCATTGACCAATGCTTTTATTATTGCCTAATTAATAGTTCGTAGCGATCTAAGGAAGAATGGTTCAGTATTTAAAAAGATTTTAGTAAATCTTTCGAAAATTTANACTTTGGCGGCTGGTTGGCTGGTGAGTAACGAGATCTCGAAAACTATAATAGCTAATAATAATAATATTGGAACTTCAAATAATTAAATTTTATTCAACCGTTTTTTTATATCAATAAAATTTATTATAAGATTCTGTAAATTGCAGCATCTATTAAAAACGCTCGCCGTACTTTCATATATTAAAATTTTATAAATATGATTTTACCTAAATTTTCATTTACTTCGGCCCTTTATCTTCTTACTTTTTTCTTCCCAATGTCACCTCGAAAACATAGTTTTATCGCTTATGAATTAAAGCTACTCAAAGCTGATGCCTACATTCATTCCATTAAATTTGTAAAAACACAAATAATTATTACAATAAATCGGCATTTTTTCTATACTATTCTATTTATTTCGATCAGAATATTTCAAACTGTAAATCTATTTTCATTAATGAATCTAATATTTTTGTAATTTGTTAACATACACTGATTTACGCGCAAAAAATGCGCTAAAGTAATCCGTCCTATGGCGAACACTTTCAGTATCAATTTTTTGAATTGAAGAATATTTGTTAACTTTTTTTCATAAGAAAATTTTTTTTAAGAATTTAAAGAAAATTTTAATTCAAAAAATTAGAAAAAATTTTTTTTCCACATAAAAAATTAGAAAAATTCTATAAAAGTATTGTTTCGAGTATACTCGAAATCGAAAATTGAAAATTTCGAGTACCCGGGTAGTATCGTACTCGAAAATACCCGGGTACTTTCGATCGATATATCGAACCGAGAACCCCTAATATTACCATATAAACGATTTAAGCAAAATAAAGAATTTCTGCTAAATGATTGATTTTCGCTTCAAGTTAAATTTCTTTTTTATCATTCGGAATTAAAAATATTTTACAAAAAACAAATTTGATTCACAACAGTGCTATATGGTTGATTCTCCAGAAAACACGACAAATTTTTTTTCTACAAAAATCGCTTTGTAATTTTACTTCAACTTGCTGAAAATTTTCGCAATTTTTAAATGAATTTTTCTTCAAATCATTGACCAATGCTTTTATTATTGTCTAATTAATAGTTCGTAGCGATCTAAGGAAGAATGGTTCAGTATTTAAAAAGATTTTAGTAAATCTTTCGAAAATTTAAGAGCTTTTCAAAATTTGTTTACAATTATTCAGAGCTTATGTAACTCAGATTTTTGTAGAATTATTAAAATGCAATTTTCAAACTAATTAAACAACTGTACTATAATAATCTATCTGCAAATCCTATATTATGGATAAAACAATTGTTTTCATTCATTTCTGATTGTATACAGCGTTTATTTTGTTCAAAAATTTACTTTGTATGAAAATGTCCAATTGTAACTCAGATTTTTTTGCTTGTTTTTCGCAAATATTTCAGAAATGGCTTTAAATAGAGTCAAGTAAATCAATACATATTGTAGATTGAGAAAAAACACATCTTTTAAGCGCATAACTTATGACATTAAACTAAAAATGAAAGAGAAAAATCGATTGAAAGTGAAAATTTTGTTGTTGTAATTTCTGGAGAATTAATCAATTTTAAAATTTAAAATGTTGTGCAAATGATATGAGAGGGTATTTCCACAAAACATATTATGTCACAAAATGTTGTTTTAAAAGTTTAAATTAAAATTGTTTTATCAACTAAAAACTAATTTTTCATTTCAACTCTTCTTATGCTTAAATATCAAATTCAATAAATAAAAAAGGTTCTTTCTAATGTTGAAAATTGTGCTATCAAATGGAAAAATAAAACCTTAAGTTCTTGATCTTAGTCCAAATATGGTGTATAAGTGTTTTCATAAAACTAGATAGTATTATCTTTTTTAAAAAAACAACAAAAAACTCTTAAGTTAATATAACGATAAAAAAGCAGTTGTCACATTCTTTAAATGATCTCACTAAAATTATTTTGAATGAAAGTTTTATGTCAGAAAAAGATAAGTGGTAAAAAAAGAAGAAACTTTTATCTTTACAAAAGATAATTATAGTAATAAAAGTTTTGCTCTCATCTTCTTAATTTGTTTAAAAGAACACCAACGCAACCACTAACATTGAGTGAGAGCAATCAATTATTTAAAAAGAGACTGAGAAGAAAGTTTTCATTTGAAGTCACACAAAAGTTGCTCGTTTCATTGAATTTTCGAGGAAGATTGAAAATTGAATCTCTTTACTCTTTTGCAAACTATTGAAGCAAATTATACATAAGCAGCCTGTTCACAAAGAACAAGTTTTAGTTACTAATGATGCTGAGTTAATAAATAAACACTCTAGGGAAAAATGTAAAGGAAAATAGAAAACCACACAATTTCTGGGATAATTTATTGCAGATTAAGAGAAAAATTTGTCTCTCTTTTATGGCACACCAGGAAAACGGACACTTATGCGAAAGATTTTCTCAGGAAGATATTCATTGCGGCAAATATGTTTAAGAAATTTTGCCATTTTCAACAATAACAAATGTCTTATAAAATGTCGCGGAAAATTCAAATTACATCTAAACTAAAATTTTGTGCTTATTTAGTCTTGTAGTTGTTAAAAAATCATCTATTGTTTGTTTTTAAATATTTCTACTACTTTTAATTATAATATTAACAAAGAAAATAGACAAAAAACTAAAATAGAAAAATTTCTTTTGTTTACATCACATGTCACACACAACATTTGTGAATTTTGCCAAAACTTGCCGTTTTTGCCAATTGCCGCAGTGAATTTCCCCCTGGATTTTCTGAAATTTAGCTTTCTTCGCGCAATTTCGGGCATTTTCGCTAATTTTTTGTGTTACTGTTGTGCGTGACATAAAAAAAATGTTGCGTGTGACTTGAAAAATGAATTTTAAAAAACCGTTAATAATTTTTTTTTATCAGGAAAAAATAAATTTTAAAAAACATATTTTCGTTGCTGTTTTACAGAAAAAACGTATTATTCATCTTATTGGAACACGCATAATATTGATCTGTCAAGTTTTAAAAACAATTTCTGTATGGTGTGTGTATTGTGACAAATACTAATGTGTTGTCATCCATTTTTTTTCGCGCAAGTGTCCGTCTTCCTGTGGCACACACAACAATTAGATGCTTGTTCTTTTGATGTTTCAAATAAATGTCATTTTCGTACGACACTTTATGAATTTTTAACATGTGTTTACATTTTATAAAGAATGCTCGCTTTATGAGGATTTAACAAGAATTTTTGTTATTCATTTTATTACACATGTCATGCATGATTTTTATTTTTCGATTTTTTCAATTTAAATTTGTTGAGATAAATTTTAATATAAAAGCAAAAGACACAATTTTAATTCGTTAGCGATAAAATTTATCACTTCATATGTTAATTAAATAAATCACGTTTTACCAACCACGATGTGTGGCATTTTTATTATTATTATGAGATATACATATACAGTCAGCCAGAATGTGCATACGAAGAGAAGACTACGATGATAAATTTTCACATTTTCTCAAATTATTAATTCAATTTAAAATTTTTTATAAATAAAAGCAAAAATTGGAGGTATCAAATTATCATATCATAGCAGACTTCCGGTGAAATAAATTATGTTTTTGGTCTGATTTTGTGTATACTTTTGCGATGCATATGAATACTTAATATGAAATACCGAAAAAAAATGTTCTTATATTTTTCTTCTTGTAAATTGTCGTCAGTAAATCATATTCGTCTAGAATGTCATAAACCCATAAATTTTTTTTTTTCTTCTTGTTCATAAAGCCAAATTAATTACGAAATATTTCTCTCTTTTTATAATTTTTATTAGAGAAAAAGATGTATATATGCATGCGTGTGTGCTGCTGCTATATTTTGAAAATTATAATTCGCCTCTCATTTTTCATGTAAAATGAATTTTTATGTGCTCTAGAGATAGAATCGCTCTCTACACCTGCTGCCATTAAATACTCATAGAATTAAAAAGTTTCCCTCTTCCCATCTATTCTGCTTGTAAAAGAAAATATGAAAAAGTAAAAGAAATGTTCTGTTTCTTTTTCCTAATTTAAATATGAATTTATGTACTTACTGATGCTATATGGTAGTAAACAAATTTTCTTTTCTTCCAAATAGAAGATTAAAAGATTTTCCTTTACTTTTTAAAATGATGAAAAAATTTCTTTGACGCATTTAATGAAACACACGTTTTTGATTCTTCTTGATTTATTCATGAACATGGCGTCTCTTTACTTAAATATTGCAATGAAAATTTCCACCACATAGAATATAAACTAAAAGTTTTTCTTCCCACAAACTTTGAAACTAATGATCTAAAAGCCTAAATGGTTCTTCTTTCTATCTTAATTATGGATGGGCAAAAAACATTTCATCGAACCTAAAAATAAAGTATACAATTTGAATTTAATTGAAAGAAGGTGGAAGAAAAAGAGCAACTCAAACTATGATGATGAACACAAGTGCTTTGTGATAGGCACGTGTTGCCTAAATTATTCAAACATTTGAAATTTCGCTTGAAGCTGGAGATTCACGTCTGATGGGTGTGATCATTACTATTGATTTTCTAAAATTAAAAATGCTAACTCTGCAATTTCTAATATTAAATTGTTCATTCATTTCACATTCTCATTAAAAAAATTTTTCTCTTCAAAACAAATAAATTAATAAATTTTACAAGGTTTTTTAAAATGATAAATAAATGTATTGAAATAATATTAATTAAACTATTGAGAATGATTTATAGACTAAAATAAACTAAATAAGTCAATCAAATTGAAAACTTTGAAATAGAGTGTATAAATAAACTTAAGTGCATTTTCATAGCGAGAAAACTTTCTTCCCATTTTTCTCAATAAACAAAAACAGTAAAGAATAAACTTTTGGTATTCAATAAAAGAACATTGTCTGAATCTATGTATAACACAACCGTGAGCAAGTAAAAAAGGAATATCATGAAGAAGTGAATTATGAGCAAATGGTGTTTTGAGGCAACGAAGAAAGAGAATTGAGACATAAATTGCTTTCATAAAAATATGGCACTGTTGCAGTATATATATATATATACATACAAGAAGCTTCCATTTTATGTCGAGAATAAAGTGAACAAGCGACCGAAGAAGAAAAACGAGTATAGCGAGTCAAGAAAAGAAAACTAAATCAAATTTTCCACTTCCTTTTTCTTTCAGTCAATTGCCCTACGTGTGCAAATAAAATTAAGTGAATCTACAGGGGATCTTTTTACGTTCTTGTCCATGTTGTCGCTTGTGAAATGAAAAAACTCAAGTTTGCTGCACATAGTAGAACGAGGCATTGAAACAATATTTTTATCGTAAGAGCTTTTTCTAAACGCACGAGTCATCATGATGAGCTTAAAAGAATAATGGCAAAATTGAAATAATGAGTAACGGCAAACAAAGTGGCATGCAATATGACATATAAATGCTTTATAAGCAACCATCAACAAGCTCTTATGGTGATTATGTGCTTCACCATGAGTTTTACAGGCGTTGTCGAGCCTCATCAACGAGGTGAGTCGTCATAATCATATGTAATCATCCTATATTAAACCATTATTCTCTTATAATACGTTACTCTCGTTAGATGGCGGAAAGAATCATCATCATAATAACCATCACCATCATCACAACCACCAATATCATAATCATCATAATAACAGCAGTAGAAACAGTGAATACATGCACCATAACTCATTTACCTCTTCCGCTCCAACACCATTCGACTTTAGTGGTGTCAATAATTTTGAAACAATGAACAATACGAACGTTACTGCTCAACAAAGTGGTACTGCTATTTTACCATGCATCGTAGATTCAAATTCACCTGCAACAGTAACATGGATAAGAAGAAGCGATTATCAACTTTTAACAGGTTAATTTTGATTTACAATTATTTAATCAAAAAGTCAATTTTTTTTTAAATCAATTATATCAGTTGGCTTAGCAACGTATTCTAGTGATGAAAGATTTCATGTCGAACATACGAGACATCGTGGAGTTTGGGATTTACGAATCAAATCTGTGCGGAAAGATGACGAAGGCGTTTACGAATGCAATTTATCACTTTATCCTCCGGAATCGATATTCATTACATTATCGGTTGTAGGTGAGTGAAAAGTTGAGCTCTATTTTTTTTGTTTATTGACATAGCAAACGACTTCTTGTCATAGCATGCTCGTGTCACAATGGTATTGAGTTCGGCCTGTAATTTATTGTTGTTATATTTCCCACGCCCATTATCTTCGATGAGGTCAATTATGGCAAACACACATTGTCATTCTATACTTTTCTTTTGTTTACCCTTAATTTTCTATTCATATCAACATATTAGGGTGAAATAATTGTTTATTAATTTTAAATTTTTGTAATATTTTTAACAGAAGCTATAGCAGAAATTTCTGGCGCACCTGATGATGTACATATTGATGAGGGATCAACATTAAGGCTAGAATGTAAAATTATGCAAGTGACTGAGAATCCATCTTATGTGTTTTGGTAAGTGAGATTTATATTTCTAGGCAGTTAGCCCATCTAGCTAGCAATAGCACAAAAAAGCCATTATTGATGAAGCATGAAATATGAGCTGACATCAAATTTGCATAATTAAATCTCTTATACTGGTATAGGTTTCATGAGGATCGTATGGTGAATTTCAATTTTCAAGATGGATATTCGGTGCTGACGTTTCCAAAAGGCTCATTATATCACTATACATATGATGATGACGTTAATACAGAGAAAATTTTGTCGTCAAATCTAGATAGTAATAATTTAATTGATGGTCACACATTTAGTGGCAGTAGTAGCAGCTATAGCAGCAATGAAGGCATTCTCTCATCGGCTAGTAGTGTTCTCTTGGTTCACGAAGTGCAGTTTAAACATCAAGGCAATTATACGTAAATATTTCAAACACTAATACGTAAAAAGTTTCTATAGCTCTCTTTTATCCTGCTTATTATAGTTGTGCTCCGAGCAACACTCGTCCAACATCGATCAATGTTCATGTGCTAAAAGGTAATTTTCATATTCGGTTGAGAATATTGTCATTTAATTGCACTCACATGAGAAGCTCTTTTTTATATTTCCCACATCTATTTATATTCCTATGTCGTGTTCGGATGACATTAAAATTTTGTTTAGCTCTATTCTATGCAATGAGCTGTTTTTAAATGTGTCCAGAGTTTTATCATAAATAGCTTTTGTTATGACACTTTATAACACCTATGTCAGCTTGTTATTCATTGTTATTCCCTCATCGATAATTTTAACGTGGTTATTTAAATTTTGTCAGTGCGGCTGTTTTGTGTCAATAAATAATTCATTAAAATTATGTCTATTGAATTTTTATGTGAATGCTCATATTCTATTTATAGAGCTTTGAATTTAATAAAATTTGACATTTTTGCTGCCTTTTTTCTAATTAAATTACTCGAAATTAATAGCTTCCTTTCATTAGCTATGAGAGAGTAAGCCATAAATTTTTACAACATGTTGTTGTTTTATGTGACAAAGGGAGAAAAGCGTAAAAGTTTCTTGTTTGTGCTAAATTCCACCACCTATTGCAGACAGCAAAAAAATTATTAAGCAAATTCGTATTGGCCGTAAATATTGTCGAGAATAAGCTAAATTTTTTATAAATTACCGTAACTATTTTATAACACGTTCTATTTCCACACACCTACCTAACATTCATGAAATATTCTCCCTGCTCAAAATTCGAAGCATAAAAAGAGGAAAATAATATTTTTTATACAATAACAATGATGACTAACATGAAAATTTCCTCCCGCTATAAAATTGAATATATTCAGCAATAATGTATATTATTTTTTTTTATTCTATTCTATATATATAGGTGATCAACATAAGCCTGCAGCAATGAAACATTCAAACCAGAGTACAATAGCCGATCCAAAATCGTCTGCTCATTCATTAATGCATAATTTATTATTATTGTACAGTATTTGTAGCTTATGGTTAGTCACTGTATATTGTAACGTGAAAATAAGGGTTACTACAAGCAATGGCAGGTAAATGTAGATTATTGTGGTTAAACCTTATAACATACATACACGTATTACGTATATAGAAGCATCATAAAGTTAATTTTCAATGACTTGAAAGTAAATGAAAGGGGATGTGAGCCAAAAAATAAAGATTCTTTAACAAAATGTATATATGGCTTAACTTTTGCATATTATTAGATTAGAAGGAACTAAAAAAAAGAAGAAAGAGAGACGTTAGGGAACTTTGTTTACTTAGTAACCTTTTTCCTTTTTAATCTACTAGGAACTTCACTCTCCTTCAATGCTTTTCATTAAAATCATAATTTTATCTTGTGAAAAATTTTCTTATTCTTTTGATTTTTTTTTTGATGTGGTTTTTCAAAAAAAATTTTTAAATTCAATGCTATCAAAGATTAAAATAAATCTTTGTTCCGCTCGTTCTTTAGGTTTGAAATTAATTTTTAATTGATTTTCGTGAGAACAGAGCTATTTAAGTGCTGATGATTAATTAATTAATTGTGGGAAATACGTAATTAATAGCTTATTGATAAATGATAGCCATAGTCATGTTAAAACCTATGCGGAACACAAAGAATAAATTAAAAATATTATGCAAATTAAAAAAAGGTATCAGATGAAAAAAATTAATTAAATGATAGTACCTAGGAGAAAGTAATAAATATTATACAAAAAATTATAATTATGAACCACTCTATGTAAATAATTTTAAATGAGGAATAAAGTAAAATTTAATTATATTTATCTACAAAGAAAATTGAATTTTTTGAAAAATTTCAATTTCTGACACGTAAATAAGTGAAGACATCAGTATTATATTTCATTATAGTACAGTGCAGTACTCAACATGATTGTATTATGATCTAAGATCAAAGCGAGTGACAGAAACTGCTTAAACTACGCTCTTTCAGCGAGGACATATTGAATTTCTACTGATGAATGACTTGATTTTTTTAAAAGTAAATTTTAAGCCGATTTTCTCATCGTTTAGGGTAAAGGAACCTATTTTTTGACCTATCCTAATTTTTGACCTATTTTAAATTTATTGGAAAATGTATCTAAATCAACCAAAACCATGATATTTCATATATAGATCAATTACAAATCATATTTAAACACTATTTATCACTTTACTCATGTTCTAACTGCAATAATTTTCAAGAACTGTCCATTTTCGTAAATCTTTTAATTGATGAAAAAATTTTTGCAAGATTTTAATCACTTTATTTTCACTTATTATTCACTTTTCACTCACGTTTTATCATTTAAATATTTGTAAAAAAACTTTAACTATAACATAAACTCATAAATGAAAGTGTAAAACCACTTTTAACTAATGAAATTAAAGTAGGAATCGGGAACCTATTGTTTGACCTATTTTTGTTCCTAATTTTTGACCTATTTGTTTACAAAAATTTTGTCGACAAAATGTAAATCGCGCTCAGTTAAAATGCGTAAAACGCATTCAAAACAGTTCGAAAAATTAAAAATATAATTTTCTGCTTTCTAAAGCATTTTAAAACTCGGAAATCGCAAAAAAATTGAATAAATAATAATAAAAGAAAGAAATGTTGTGAGTTTGTAGTGTTTGAAGAGATTTTGTGAACAAATTCAGTTGTAAACAAATAGGTCAAAAATTAGGAACCAAAATAGGTCAAAAAATAGGTTCCGTAGGTCAAAAATTAGGTTCCGTATTCAAAGTGAAATTGTGGTTAAACTGCTCATCGTCGGCTTACAAGTGGTGTTTTGACTGAAAGTGCTTCACATTCTACATTCAAAACTTCCACCAGAATAGAAATTGAGTGAATAGTTTGTGAAATATTATTGGTTAAAGTTGAAAATATGAAAATAGGTCAAAAAATAGGTTCCTTTACCCATGTTTGTGCCTTCATTGAAAATTTTTCTTGCTTGACAAAGTTATTTTAGGAATTACAAGTATAATTCTTTGAAAATTCATTTTCACAATCTTATAGAGCGTACAAATACTGAGAACATAAATATACAACAAAGAAAGAGTTTCATACGAATATTTGAATTCAAATACCATTAGTATCATGAATTTCATGTAAAGTGTGAAAGAAAATTATATTACAGCAATATTATTTGTAGAATCTTGGTAAATAAATGATTTGCTTTTCAACTTTTTCTTTTCTAAAGTAAGAATTTTAAAGTCTTTAATCAATCTCTTTCAGGAAAAATCAAAACAAGGTATATCAAACTCTTATTTGACTTCACAGCAAACAGCAATACATTTAATGGTGTGCAAGGTAATAAGGCGGAAAAATGAGGTATAAATGCGTATACCAAAACGGCTGTGGATAATTTCGTTTTTCACGCAATACACAATCAATATTGTTAATGTTTATATATCAAACTGAAGTCTCAACTTTGGAAAATAAAGGAATCAACTTTTACACATCTTACCTTTCAGAACTTGCGTGATTGATTTTTTATTGTTATGAGACGGTCAGTGAACTTGAAAATTAATCAGTGTAAATTGATCTCTTGAACTTTCTAAGTAACACGATTTGATTAGAATTGTCAATTTCAAGAATTTTTTGAAGGAAAAATGAACTCAATTTGTAGTTCTGCAATTGAATGAAAATGTCAAAGAAAGGTAGGAGAGATAGTAGAAGAAAATATTACTTTAATTTTTTATTGTATTTAAAAATGTCATTCATTTCAATAGAACAAGAAGAATAGTGAAAAGACAAGCAAAAGTGGCTTGAGTAAAATGGAATTTTAATGAAAAAGAAATATTTCCGTATTTCGCAAAAAAAAGAAGTAGCGTTTTAAGCTACCGACAACAGAATGAAAGGTAATGAAGTATGAGTGTGAAAAAACGTCAATTGTGATTGAACCAAATTGTTCACATTTTGTGACTATCGTGAGAAATCTGATAGCTAAAATTGTTCCATAATTGCTATACTTTAAAACGTGGTTTTTTTAGATTGACGAATTTAATAAACAGTAGAAAAATTCAATGCATATATGCAACACTATTCAATTTCAGAAGAAAATTTTCACCGTTCATACCAAAAATGAAATCCCTGCAGAAATATAAAAAAAAATGACAAAAATTCAATTTGAAACGATTGAAATAATTTACAGTTCCGCTTAGATAATTTATTTTAATGCCAAATTCCATCTGAATAAATTAAAGGAAATGAAGAAAATTCATCACATTTTTCTTCTCTTTATTTTATAAATCTGTCACAAATACCAAAAATCTCTTACTAATCTCATTGAACAGTAAATTTTGAATATTAAAAGCTAATTTTTTGTCAGATTTGACAACATTTGACCTTAAGGAATAATTTTTATATTCATGCATTTATTAAAATATTTGTGACTGAGTATAAATGTTGAGCTTTTTATTCATATTGTAATAACTTGAAAATGTATTCTATTTTTCTCGACAATCATTTTAAATTGTCATATAAACAAAAGAATGATTAGATAGTGAATAAAAAAGCTTTGCTGTTGCATTTATAAATGCAAAACACAATCTAAAAAGAAAAATAAAACACACATAGAGAGTTGACAACAAATCGGAATAAAAAGAAAACAATAAATTTCAATATTTTATGAAGAGTGAATGAGAATACAAAGCATGCAAAGCGTAACTTTTAGAGGATGGAATCATAACAAAAGAAAATTTTCCCTCGAATTGAAGCAAAGTAGATTGATAAAGAGACTTGTCATGCATAAATTTTGTGTTTTTTTTTCTTTCAACTCCCTCGCATTGTTATGAGCAGCGACTTGTGCGTGCGTGAGTAAAATGTTTGTGAATTTGCATACTTTTATCATAAAAGATGTGATCTCTCGTGTCTGATGTCGATATTTTTCCAATTTCTCGATATAACAATCGCACATCAAGTCATTGAAGACACGAAGCTATAGCTTTCAAATATATACACATGTTTGCTTGCTTATTTTGTATATGAACTTGAATCAGGTATAAAAGTTTCTTTATTGTTGTTGCTGATCTTTGTGGTATCAAAAATTCACTTTCTTGAATTATTATTTCATCAATATAAGCAATCTATGATACATACGCTTCATTGGATAAATTTTTTAGTTTCGAAACTTTATTTGATTTCTTTGTTCGTTTCCAAACATTGCGAGAAAATCAATAAAATTGATATTTTGAAAGTACATTGATAGAGAATGATAGCGGTTTCAATTCGTCCTTCGGCTTATATAGTTTATTGATAGAGTAAAAGAGTAGGAAAAGCGTTACCTAATTTTAGCATGATACGAATACATTCGTATTTATAGCAGATTTACTAGCTTAAAATATTACAAACACAAAAAAGTAACATGAAATTCAATAGTTTGCAAACAAATATGGGTAATTCTCGAGAAATTACAACAACAAAATTTTCACTTTAAATCGATATTTCTCTTTCATTATTAGGTAAATATCATAATCATTTAAATCTACAATATGTATTGATTTTCTTGGCTCTATTTTAAGTCATTTTCCAACGTTTTTCTCAACTTACTTTCTTGTCTGTCTGTCTGTCTGTCTGTCTGTTACGGTGGAATTTTGTAACTCAATTTTCACCCACTTCTCGACTAGCTGGAGTTCTGAAATTTTACATACAGCTCAGAACCCGATGACAATGCATTCTTATATGCATTTTATCATGATTTGAACTATATTTTAAAAAATATTTACAAAAATAAATTTGAAATGGCGAACTAGTTCTATTTTTCGCCGTTGGTGGCGCTATAGTCGCTTTACCTTGATATGTCGCGCGTGACAAATCAAGTGTTGCGCAACAGAAAATTTGAAATTGAAAAATACCGTTTAACAGATTGAAAGTAACGTCTGATGATAATTGAAAACTGATATCGGTAATGCTGCGCTGAACAAATGTAAACAATCAGTTTAGTGAATTTTGCGAAAAATTTAATTTGAAAGTGAAATGTATTAAAAAAGTGCTTAGAATCATAAATAGTTTATTACAAAACTACTTTTAGGTGAAAATAACAAAATAAAAAGTGAAAAATTTTGAATGAAGTGAAGAAATAAAGATTTAATAGTGATAAAAACAATAAAAATAAATTATGAACTAAAAGTTATAAACTGAAAGTAAATAAAAGTTTTATTTCAAGAAAAGGAGATAGTTTGACAAGATGAAGAAGAATTTAATTAACAATTGTATTCTGACAATGCTTAATATTTTCTCATTAAATTTGTCTTGTTTACATTTTGTCAAAATTAGGTTAGTTCAATGAAATATTATTCTTACTTTATAAATAATTTCTTTTGTTTGTATTGCTTGTACTATTTTTTATTTCCGATATTTATCTTTATTATTTCGTTTGCACAATTATATCTATTATCATCTTTATATTCTCTTCATCTTGATAACAAAAAATTTATCATGCCTAAAACATCAAATCAGCAAAAGCGACAACTGGAGTAGGATCGACAAGTCCGCCAAGCGAAACTGCAAAACGAGGATCAGGCAAGTAAGCCCATCCGTCTGACTAAATACAAACAAAAAAAATCTGAAGAAGAAAAACTTTCAATCCAACAAAACGATCGCGAGCGTAAGGCGGCAGCAGCTCAAAACCGAAATGAAAACGAACAAACTTCTCACCTTGCTAAAAATAAAGCACGTAAGTCTTTAGCTCGAGTGAATGAAACTTGTAATGCCTACCAACGCGAATATACAGCTGAAGCTCAAATGATTGATCTCCTAAAGAACACGAAACTAAACTTCCATGTCTCTGAAAAAATTATACACAATATATGCCAAGTGTAGAAGATTTTAACAAAACCCTTGTCGCTTCGTGGTTAGGTCTGGAACCAAGAAGGAATGGTATAATAACAAAATATATAAAAATCTTTCATAAAATGTCATTTCAATTTATATTTTAATAAAAAATATTAAGCACTTATATTTCATTCGAAATAAGCCGTATTTATTATCAATAAACCATGAAAATTTGTTCAAGTCACAAGTGCAACACTAACTGATTTATACCAAGTGCGAGCGAAGCTCGTACGAATCTCTGATTTATTATAAAGCAATCCAGTGCGAACAAAGCTCGTACTTCTATATAACTCGACCGTAGGGCGAGCATATAGGTTGAGCGGAGCTCACGATGTTTGACGAAGTCGAACGTCCAAGCAGTTTAAAAACCTGATCTACACTAAGTGCGAGCGAAGCTCATACGAGTCACTAATCTTCACCAAGTGCGAGCGAAGCTCGTACGAGTCACTATTCGATTACGCTTACTGATCTATATTGAAATACTAACAAAGTGGAGTAACAATCCAAAAAATGATTTAATTTATCAGACTTTACAGATGGATATAAATCAAATTGTACATACAAAACTAAAAAGAAGAAAATAATGATACATTAAACTTTTAAAAACCAACGTTTTTCTTGCCAACTAAAAAGAATAAATTAACTTTTTCAGGCCGCTCTCAGAGTTTTCTTGTGAATTGACAAGCAAATGGTGACAGATTCTATGACTATTATGATGGACCCAAAACGAAAAACGTTGGGCGCATATTACATTACATTTGAAATTTATTGAAAAAGTTATTTTTGAAATATATGCAAAAAACAAGCAAAAAAATCTGAGTTACATGTGGACATTTCAAACAATCTCAATTTTTGAACAAAATAAACGCTGTATACAATCAGAAATGAATGAAAACAATTGTTTTATCCGTCATATAGGATTTGCAGATAGATTATTATAGTTCAATTGTTTAATTACTTTGAAAATTGCATTTTAATAATTCTACAAAAATCTGAGTTACATAAGCTCTGAATAATTGTAAACAAATTTTGAAAAGCTCTTAAATTTTCAAAAGATTTGCTTAAATCTTTTTAAATACTGAACCATTCTTCCTTAGATCGCTACGAACTATTAATTAAGCAATATTATAAGCATTGGTCAATGATTTGAAGAAAAATTCATTTGAAAATTGCGAAAATTTTCAGCAAGTTGAAGTAAAATTACAAAGCGATTTTTGTAGAAAAAAAATTTGTCGTGTTTTCTGGAGAATTACCCATATTGAAATTGGATTGAAATTGAATGATAAGGAAAGAATTTATGAAAATTCATGTTGGAATTGACCGGTAAAAATTCAATTCTTATTTACCATCAGTTTTTTTTTTCAAATATAGCAATCTAAATATTGATTTAATGATGATTATTACAAATGGCGGAGGTTGTTTATTTAAAAAATATTAAACAAAAAGAAACCGGAGTGAGGTAAAAAACGAAAAATAATTTTTTACTCAATATCGTGCTATCATACTTCTTGAAATAAAACTCAATCTCTTTTTTTATCAAGAGAGAAGAGAACAAGTCGATAACTTGACATCAATTATTTGTTCGGCATGAACGACCATCACAAAGTCATCGCAATTGTACCATTGGGAAATTTCTCAGTAAAAAATTGCTTTTTCTTTTGCCCGCATTCAATTCAGCAATTTGCCACATTCGGTAACATTAAATGGAGGCCATTTTTAATGACCTCAGTGACATAAATAGTCATTAGTCTTTGCTTGCATATCCATTATATATTTCTCTATTTGAATTCAGAATTTGTATGCCAAAATATGTCAAATTAAAGGTTAATCTCCAATTGATACAATTCAGTTTCTATATATTTACGCATCAGTTAGAGGTTGAAAAAAGGAAATTTGTCAAGGGTCTTAGTTCATTCACATATAATGTCCACTCCTCTTTAGCTTGTTTGAAATAAATTTGCCCACGGTTTTTGCCTCCCATTTCCGTCGTTCTTTAATTTTGTTTTATTTCATTTTTAGCTCTCCGACAATGACATAAAGAATAGATATGGCTTTTTGCTTTCTTTCTCTTACTTATGTTGTAATAAATTTATTTTTCGGTCCTTTAATAAAACAGAATTAGGAATGCGGCGTGATGGTGGTAATGGTGACTCTGTTTAAATATTACATAGGCACTGACAGTAAGCAACATTTGCAAAATTGTAAAAACGAAAAGTTCTTGATATTTTGTGCGTTAATGGTAAACAGTTGTTGTTTTTTGTTCTTCCTTTAATCTCGTCAGTGCGTTTTCTTTTTTTTATTTCGCTCTTCATTCTACCCGTCATCGTCATTTGCCTGCCTACCTCGACAATGGTTTCATTTCGTGCCAGATTTTTTTTTCATCGTGATAATAATCCCTCGGTTTTTTATGTCATACCAGAAATAAATTCTTCAAGAGTAATTTTTTCATTTTCTCTTTTTTTAATAATTTTTTGCAATGGTGCCTTTTTTACATGCGATAATACTATGTTGGTATAATTTATATTTTGTTTTAGAAGACACGCCGCATAAAATTAAAGGACATTGTGCCAATTAATGTTAATTGAAATAATGCTATAAATGTTCGCACATTAGATATTTAAATTAAAATAATGACAGGCAGGTGTGTTCGCGAATCGAGACTGTTTTACAAATTTTATGTTCTTCAACAATAGATCAAGAGCATCAAAAAATCATACAAAAAATGTCTGTTGCTTTTTTTAAAATCTCTTATTTAAAAACAATAAATATTGTAAAACAGTTAACATAGAAATTTTTTACTCTACCTTATTATTTTTCCTTCTATTCACAATCATTCATCTATTTAAATTTTCTTCCTTTATCATTTTCCTTATATCCTTTTCCTAAATGAATTAAAGCACATTTATTTTCTCAAGTGAAAAGAAATTCAAAATTTTAGTTGCCCTTCCATAAAAAACTTTCAAACAGATAGCATACTGTGTGAAGTGTGACATAAACAGGAGGAAAAGCATAAGTCGAAAATGACCTTAAGAATGACATTTGTGCCACTCTATCGAGATAGAAAACATAAATTTGAAAATGGCTACTGGACATGGAACGATGAAAATGGTTTGAAATTAAAATTCTATTCACATGAAAGTGAAGCAGTTGAGCTGCTTAGAAAACAAGACCGAAAACAGCAAACAAGTGTGCTTTCTATAGTAGTGGATGAAGGAAAAATGAAGGCAAGCGATAAGCAGCGGAAAAATCATTGTGACTCAAGTGATGTGGGTTTAAAATTTGTCAACCATATTGACGAGGACGAAGAGAAAATTTTTCTTCAATTCTTCCAACGACCCAATTTATCTGATACCATAGATAACGATGTGATTACACTTCAGGATGTTAAAAATTTGTCATTATTTACGCTTAAAACAAGAATCACAAAAGACTTTTCTGATTTTCTTCACACGCTGCTTTTTGATGAATTTTTTCATGCTGCTGTCTTTTACATCGACATTTTTCTTATGATTCTTGAGCTTTTACTTATAAAACGAGACGAATTGAGTGATGGAAATGTTTTGCTTAACAAACGCTCTCTCAATGTTGAACGATGTCTCTCACAGCGTTTAAGTGATCGATGACTGCTGCTGGCACGCGAATATTCAAATGTAAGTTTAATAATAAAACTTTTTCTTTATTTGACATTTTTCTTCTTCAAGATTCTCATGTATAATAAAAACCAATCAAAAAATTCAAAAAACTTTGGTTTAAAATTCTACGAAGGCACTGATTGATTTTTACAATTTTTCAATGCACTTTTATTGCTCTGCATCGTCGAATTGTTTTAATGCGATTTGTGGTTTACTTAATATTTCACAGTTTCGATTTCCACTTTTCACAATGCTTTATTTGCCATTTTCAGCATGGTGAGCTCATATCCTTGTTTCGAACGAATTTTCAATATTGCCAAAAGTTTATCAGGTGTCAATCATGAATTTTTCTTTCAGAGAACAGGCATAAGTGACCTAACTGGACTTGACAGTATCATAAAACTCACATTCTTGTCAATTCGACCATAGATTTTGAAAATTTTCAATTTCAGGGATTCTACGGCAAGAAATGTCTTTGAGACTATGAAACATTATCGGACAGCATAGCACTCACCATTGATGGTTGAGAAATCCTAACATTGTCACCTTATGCATGCAGAGATTTGAAAAAATTGACGTGAAAAAGTACTGCGGCTGTGAGGCAAGAAATTTTATTCAAATGTTGATATATTGAATAATCTTATTTGATCAAATCTATTCCAAAGCACTGACCAAGTATCTTCTTCAATCTCGATCCTCCAATTCACAATTCCGAGTGTCATTCTGGCATTTAATTGGACAGTGTCGAGGCCATTACTAGGGACATCCAAAACGAATATGATCCTTTTGGGCTCATAAATCGAGTCAAAATCATCACAAAAGTTATAACTAATACAACAAAATCAACTTGTAAAAAAAGTAAGAACATCGTGAAAATGAAAGGCCATTTATTAAACAGAATACATATAAATTCATTAAAACGAAGTGGAACAAGACCATCCTACTTGTAAAAAAAAAATGTTGGTTAAAGTAAAACAAATCACAGTTGGAAAATGTAAAAAGCCTAAGCTATTTATTAGAACACGGAGAAAAAACATCATTCCCTAGCATCAAAAAATATTTTCAACACAATTTTTAAAGTATTAACACTATTGTTCCTTTCTCTCTCTTCTTTCCTCAGTTAGGCACATCATTTAATAAGGAAGATCCTGCCGAAACTAGAAAAAATCGAATAAAGAGATTTAATTATACTCACTGAAAAGCATGCGATAGAAAGCATAAATAATGCCTTAATTATTAAAAATAACAAATTGAGAAAATACTAGCATAGTAAAGAGCCAATGGAATGAAAGACTTGAGATGAAAATCAAAGATCAAAGTCTTCAAATCATCATTATTAATCAACTGATTTAAGGAATATAAAGGAAACGGCGAAATGTCGAAATCGACATTGAGAAAAATTGAGACTTTATATCAGTTTGAATTATAATTTATAATTCTTGGTTCCCTGGTCTTTTTAATTGATAAAGATGAAAAAAAGAATGGTTTAAGTTGCAAGCCTAGATTGTTGTATAAAAAAAAATAAAAAGTACAAATGATGTTTGTTTATTTTCTCTATGAAATAAACTAAAAAAAGAAAATGGGGTTCTAAAATTCCATATAAGTATAAAAAGTACCTTTAATAATTTGTCTAATACCACCCTACTAAAATATTTTTACACTATGATCAACAATTGGTACATATATTATTGTGTATTAAAACTTTTATTCTTTTCTAACTTATTGGAAATTGATTAAAAAATTTAAACCATTCAAAGAGAGAAAATAATTTGATGATTGATTTTAAGTGTTTGTGAAGCATATGTTTACAATTTGTTAGTGAATGAATTTTGAATTAATCAAACTCATAAT